>NW_026477898.1:0-26823 GCF_026875155.1 Cherax quadricarinatus
AAATATATTAAAATTATAATATATATATATATAGTGTGTGGTGTGTGTGTGTGTGTGTGTGTAAATGAGAAGAAGGAGGGGGCCGGGTAGGCAGGCTGATGCAGCCTCCGCCGGGAGCAGCGTCTGCACTGCTCTCTCCCCCTCGCACCATCAAAACCACCACCACACAGCGGTTAACTCCCAATTCGCCCTGACAAACGACCCGTAACGAGCGATCAGGAAGCTGCAATTCAAAAACGTTTTGATGCTGGGGCGAGAAACTAGTAACAGGGTAATGGTTGTTAGTGATGGTTAGTGGTTTGGTGAAGATGGCAGGAGGATGGGAGTGAGAGTGTGTAGGCAGCACTAGCGGGGCTCACAGTGGTTAGCCATGCTGCAACCTGCTTACTAATACTGCCTCTAAAGCTATTATTACTGTTTGCTGCTGCCACTACTACTACTATAACTTCTACTAGGAATAATAATAATAATAATAATAATAATACCCCACTACATAAATACCCTCATTACTCATTAATTAGTAACGAACCCACTGAGACAACAATTTGTTGCAGGTTTCTGGGAAGAAATTAAAACGATTAATTTCTTGTCTCAGAAAATCAGGGAGATTGTAAACACCGCCCTCGGGGGAAATAACTCTTGTGTTTCTTCTCACAGTAAGATAACACTGCCTTTATAAGTTTTATGAAAGGGTATTTCGTTTTACTATTCTGATTACACAAGAGATCAGACTAGCTGTAAACTAGCCCAGGTGAAGCACAGGAGAGAGCGTTGGTGGAAGCTCAAGACACAGATGAGGCCTCTGTGATGGGAGGAAATTCTTTTCGGGGTGGTGAGTGGTATGAGCTAGTAGTGGGGGGCTTCAGCAACGCACACAGCTTCAAGATTTGGTATGATAGGTGCCAGAAAACCGGGAAGCAATGCAACAGGTTGGTTGATATAAATGTAAATGGTTTAGAAACGGCAAGTTAAGGAATAAAATATTTGTGCAGTTTTGGGGAGTTTGGTCAGGCTGAAGTATGTTAACGGGAAAATTTTCATACAATTTCCAGAAAATAATGGAAAGAACTGATGGGTGATGCTTGTCTAACACCTGGGATGATATGTCACTTGTGCTGACCAAGGTTGGTTGTAGGGGAAGGGGTCGACCCTCAGTACCTTGCCTCACCTCCTGGGGTCGAGACTCAGCACCTGGCCCCACCCCTGGGGTCGAACCTCGGCCTCACCCACGGGGTTGAGGTCAGGTGCCGAGGCTCGACCTCTTCCCCTACAACAACCATGGCCAGCACAAGTGAGCATATCATCCCAGGTGTTAGACAAGATTCACCCATCAGTTTTTTTTTTTCATTACTTTCTGGAAAATTTTGCTTAAATATACGTTAACATACTTTAGCCTAACCAAACCAATTAACGTAAAAAATAGCCTAAATTAACATTAAAATTAACGCAGCCTAGCCAAATAATTTAACGTAATTAGCCAAGTTAACCTAATTTACTGTAATGCAGACTAACCTAACCAATTTAACGTAACTTAGCCTAGTGAAAACCTATTTTAGCTGAGAATATAAGTATTAAACTTCTTTCAGGCCTTACGAGAAGTGACGACCAGGAAAATATTCTTCCCAATCCCCTCCCCACACACCCCCCACTTCCTCCACCAAACTCCCCTCCCCAATAACCCATCCTATACTCTCTTCACACATTCCCCTCCCAAACTCTCTCCAACTCTCCCCTCACCACACCCCTTCACATTACTCCCCTCCCCCCACTCCCCATCCGCAATACTCCCTCCGTACACTCACACCCCCTCCCCACTTCCCCTACACACACCCCTCCCCATACAAACTTCCCCAACATTCCCTCCCCCAACTCCCCCCACGACATACCCCTCCCCCATGCTAAACTTTCAGCCCCCCCTTCCCCCACACTCCCTTCTCCATACTCCCCTCCCCAATATCCCCTACCCCTCACTCCCGTCCACGACACTCCCCTCCCACATACCCTCCACTACACTGCCTTCCAATAAACACTCCCCATTTCCCTCCCCAACACTCTCCTTCCCCCCACTTCAAACCCCCAAAACTCCTCTCCCTATACTTCCTCCCAACACTCCCCTCCACCATATCCTGGTCCCCCACACTCTCCTCGTCCAGACAGCCCTCCTCCACACTCCAGCCCGACCCCTTAGGGCAACGTCTCCCCAATACTCCATACTATACTCCCTCTCCCCTATACTAAACTTAGCCCCCACACTTCCCATTAGACATCACCCTCCCTGCCCCTAACCACACCCCCTCCGCCGACACTACTCCCCAACGATCCTCCTCCCCATACCCCCCCCACAATCTCCCCCCCAACCCTCCCCCACACACAAACATATCGAAAGTGATTTTTTTAAGATTTCGTCGACGACATTCCCTGGGAACCAGAATTTCGGCACTCTGATACCATTATATGGCGGGGTGGGGTTTTGTTCTGATCGTTTTGGCAAACCCTTCACTCTACAGCTCATAGGGAATTTAATCCTTTGTTCAAATGAATTTCCTTCCTTGCTACACACAGCACACATAGCACACACACACACACACACACACACGCACACACACACACATCACACACACACACACACACACACACACACGCACGCACACTAACACACACTCGTGGAGGAGTCACGTGGGTTTGAGGCTCGTGTTTTGGTGGTAATGTTCTCACTGTGGAGGGCCATAAGGAATAGGAGTGTGGGATATAGGCGTGTGCACGCATAAAAGAGTGCATATAATCACTAGTGCCGCCAAAAAAGGAAAATATAAGTGATCCTCAGAAAAGAAATCAAAGGAAATATTGGGCCTGAGTGTTAGTGAGGGCCGTTGGAAGGGTGAAGCGGTTGTTCAGGCCTAAATAGTGCTGCATAATAACGCAGTGGTGGCATTTTGAAGAAATAAGTGCGACTTCAAGACCAGGGAGATAAGGATATTATAGATGTGTCAGTAAATACAGTGAGTGAGTGAAAAAATTAGAAGAGCAGAGACTATAGTGGCATACAGGAAGATAGTGGAAAAATTACGCGAGAAGCATCAAACATTTCAAACTTCTGGGACAGGAGAGACCCTCAACGTTACTCCACTTGGCCAGCCGCAAGAATATTCACCTAGTAAATTTGAGTTGCATGGGGTGGGAATAGTAAGCCTTTCTCTAGCTAGGAATTGGTGGTCACCCTCTCGCTTGATTATCAGAATTAGAATAAGCAGCATTTACTGGCATTTAATAGAATTTAGAGGTACGGCATATAGAGCGAAGCCTAGTTATTTATTTTATGAACGTAATTATAAATGCTAAGACAGTACAGTGGGAACCAAGAGATCGGGTACATATACAATACATATTGGTCGTACATAGCGTGGGAAATAAGGACTGTTTTAATAAACAGTATGCAGGCACACACTAGGTGAGGCACAGGCTCAGGCTGTTAGGCAGCTAGAATAGCTGTAGAACAACCACACACACAATCAGCACTAGCACACACAAACACACAATGGCACACACACACACACACACACACACACACACACACAGCACAGCACATACAACACACACACACACACATATACAACAGGATATACACCTTCCTGTGAAGTGAATCGCTATAAACTGGTGGTGTTGGGGACGGAGTCTGCTTTCCTTTCCCCCCGCCATCTCTCTCCGCACTCATCCTCTCTCTTTCCTCTCTCTCCTCTCTCTCTCTCGTTCTCTTCTCTCTCTCTCCTCTCTCTCATCTCTCTCTCCTCTCTCCTCTCTCTCTCTCTCTTCTTTCTCCCCCGCCTTTCTCACTTTCCTCTCACTCTTTTCTCTCTTCCTCTCTCTCTCCCTCTCTCTCTTCCTCTCTTCCTCTCTCCTCATCCTCTTTCTTTTAACTCTCTCTCCCCGGCCTTCCCTAGTCACTCCCCCCTCTCTCTGACCTTTCCCTCTCTCTCACTTTCCTCCCGCCTCCACTAGGCTCCGCCTTCTCTCTCACCTCTATCTCTCTCTCATCGCCCCCTTTTTCTTTTTCTTCTCTTTTCTCTCTTTCACTAAAAAAAAAAAAATGGTTGGAAGCTCCCCAGGAATCATGGAATCAGATGACAATGGTACTGGGAGGGAGGAATGGATGGAGGAATCAGTGGATAAAGGATAGAGCAAGAATGGGAGAGAAAATTAGGAGAGCTTACTGAAAAAATGGAGAAGAGTTCTCTTTGAAATGAGGAAATAAGAGGTTTGGAGAAGGAGACTAAGAATTGGGAGGGTCTTGGCAAGTCGAAACTGGGCAGTAGCCAGGGTAAAGGTCTGCTAGACTTTGAGTAGTAAACATAGGCTGAAGGCAAGTCTCAGGGCAAGTGACCCGAGAAGACAACGACCATAAGCGAAGATGAGAGGCTGAACAGGAAGAAGGAGATAGAATTATGTCTAAGGGTCATATCAGCCTGCAAAGAAGGCCAGGGAGTGGAAGGGAAGATGAGCAGATGGGTGTCAGATGGAGAGGGAGATAGGTTCGAAATGCTGAGGCATGCAACCATTGCTATCGCCAAGAGCCACTGGAAAAATCAAGGGAGAAAATGACCACATAGGGCAGACAGGAAGGCGCAGAGTCACAGGAGGGAGAGGCAAATAGAAGAAAGGAAAGGGCAAAATCACCAGTGATTATGCGCATGGTCTTTGGGAGATGAGAGTGAAAGGACACAACTGAAAGAGACGGCAGAGAAGTAGAAAGGAGATTGAGAAAATCATCACTGAAATAGGGGGAGAATACATGGATGAGAATTGTAAATTTTCGAGAATAGGGCGGTATGTGAAAGGGGTAGAAACGGCGACCGATCAAGCTGATTGCTCAGGACAGAAAACAGTGGGCGGAACAGACCCTCCAAGAGAAATACCACGAGTATTGAAAAGGGCTCGGAAGAGTACAAGAAGGTGTTCCTAGAGCAGAGACAGAACACAACAGAAGATCAGCAACTGAGGGAGAGGACAAAAAAGCGTAAAGGAGCTAGGAAAGGAGACAATGGAACCAGCAGGAGATGTCAGTCAGGAGCAGTAACAGAGGCAGCAAGGGCAAGCACAACACACAACTATCGGGCTCAGAACGCCCACAACGCTATCACACCATCCAAAAGGGTCCCAACACATCAATAGTCAATCGCATACGCCACAGGCTTCGCCACCCAACCCCTAAAACCATAGAATCCTAGCATTATGCTAACCAGGTCTCGGGGGGCGACCCCCCACAGGCCCCCCAAACCACTAAGACAGTGTTGAAAAGGAAACGTCAATGGTAGGTAGCACAAACGCTGATGGAATAAACAAAGCAAGTGGGAGGAGTGCACGAATGAGTTCAGAGAGGCATCACTGCAGACATCATAGTGAATCACAGAAACGGCAAGCTTACAGGTATGATAATCAGATGCCATCTTTATCGGTCTTTCCAGCGGGATACCAGATCCTGAGAAAAGACAGAAGGAACAGGGGGTGAGGAGTGGCATTGCTTGATCAACACACGCGATGGAATTTTGAATGAGGCTGGAGAGTAGGATACAGCGGAGAAGAAAGTGTCTACATTAGACGGGAACGCTTCACTCTGGTGGTCCCAAGGTGATAATTGCAGTGATGTATAACCGCACCACAGAATCAGCAGGAGGGCCCCGAAAGGCAAAGTATGGAGTCAAGAGGGCAATAAGGCGATGGGTTAAACACATGGCTGGCAGTGGCGAGAAGAAGCTCATGATGGGGCAGAGGGGGGCAAAGCTCCTGATCAGGGAGACTTTAAGCCAACAATGAGATCGAATGGGAGAACTTGGAGCCACATGGGGGCCAAGATTACAAGGAGGAAGGGGCTAAGATGATGGAGGTGGTACTGGAAAACACATGTACCAACACTAAGGGACACTACAAGAGAGAGAGGAGAGATGAACTCATCAAGACTTGGACTTAGTATTCACCTTCGAGTAGTGCAGATATTGAAGGAGCATCACATATGAAAACCCCTTGGCGCCCAGCGGATGCATGTGGTTTTGAGGGGCTTGAATACACAGAAGAACCTACAAGTGAGAGGGAAAGGCGAGGAAGGTCCAGGCAATGAAAGCAAACTAGCAGGAAAGTGGACTAGCAGCAGTAATGAATAACTTCCTGAATGAGGTTCAGATGGGAGCAGAGAACTGGCAGGGAAGCCAGTTAACTTAGATGAAGGAATATGTAGCAACAATGTGGCAAGGAGGCAGAGGAGAGGTTTGTACCGCAAGGGAAATACAGGAATAATGGAAAGCCAGGATAACTGCCATGGTTACAGCCAATCACCCAAAAGATGCAAGGAGGGCAAAAACCAAGTGTGGGGGGGCTATAGGGAATGGAAGAAATATAGAAGGGCAAAGGACCCAGGAGAATAAGGAGAGGGCAGTCGTAAGAGCCCAGAAAACTGAATATGCACAGATAAGAAGGGGGCCCAACGTCAATATGACAAACGACATAGGCAGCAAAAGTCCAAATCTGACCCGAAGCTGTTATAGGGCACAGCCACATCGGAAGAAAACAAACCTTCAAGGACAGGTAATCAGTGCTAATGGAAGGAAGTAGGTAGAGAGAAAACAACACCAGAAATGACCGTGAAGTATGTTTGAGGAACTCAACAAAGATTCAAAAAGTGTTCACAGAGGAGAGAAGAAGTGCTCCAAAAGACGGAGAGGTGGGGTACACAACCATGTGCTGGACCACAGTACACACAACCGAGGAAGAAGTGAAAGAGGCTTCTGAGTGGAGCTAGATACCTATTAAGGCAATGGGGCCAGATAAAACATCTCTCCATGGTCCAGAGAGAGGGAGCAAAGTGCTATGGTACCCCTAACAAACAATATTCAATACTTCATCGAACCAGGGAAATTGCCTGAGGCATGAAAGATAGCAAATGTGGTCCCAATTTAATCTTTAAAAAAGGAGACAGGACATGAGTCACTAAACTACAGACCAGTGTCACTGACATGTATAGCAGCAAAACATGGAAAAGATTGTCAGGAGAAGCATGCTGGAACATCTAGAAAGATTGATCTCATCACTCAGCAGCCAACATGGTTTCAGAGACGGAAATCCTGTGTCACAAAACCTGCTGATTCTATGACAGATACAGCAAGTAAGACAACAAGAGAGAGAGGGATGGGTGGATTGCATTTTCTGGACTGCAAGAAGGCGATTGACACAGTTCCACACAAGAGATAGTGCAAAAACTGGAGGACCAAGCAGGGATAACAGGAAGGCACTGCAATGGATCAGGGAATACTTGTCAGGAAGACGCAGCGATCATGGTACGTGGCGAGGGTCAAGGGGGCACCTGGACCAGGGGGGTCCCCGGGGTCAGTCCTAGGACCGGGCTGTTTCTGGTATTTGTGAACGAAAGACGGAAGGAATAGACTCTGGGGTTCCCTTTTTTACAGAAAGTAAGTTGATGAGAAGATTCACTCGTCGAAGACCGGGCAGAACTACAAAGGGGATCTGGACAGGCTGGACCTGGTCCAGCAATTGGCTCTGGTTCAATCCCACCAAGTGAAAAAGTCATAAGTTGGGAAGGGTAAAAAAAGACCGCAAGGGGGTACAGCTGGGGGGCCAGGACACAAACCTCACTAAAGGGAAAAAGATCTTGGGTGAGTAAACAAGGCACATCTCCTAAAGCGCACATAAAACCAAAAACGCTGCACATATGGGCGCCTAGCAAACCTCAAACACTTTCCGACATTTTAATAAGGAATCTTTCAGGACCCTGTACACCGTGTACGTTGGGCCCCATATTGGAGTATGGGGCACCATTTTTGGAAACCCATCCCAGCCAAGCACAAAGAAACTAGAGAAAGGCAAAGTTTGCCAAGACTATCCCAAGCAAAGGTATGTCCACGAGGAGGGTTAAGGGAAATCAACCTGACGACATGGGGACAGGGAGATAGGGGGACATATAACGACATACAAAAAACGAGAGGAATTAAAAGGGTGGAAAAAGACAGATTTTCCCAGAGATTGACACTTTTGGAATTGAAGACACAGATGAATCACGGGGATTTAGGAAGTTTTTTCTTCAGCCACAGAGTATCAGTAAGTGGAATAGTTTGGGAAGCGATGTTGGAGGCAGGATCCATACTACTTTAAGCAGAGGTATGATAAAGCTCAGGGTCAGGAATGACCTAGTAGCGATCAGTGAAAGGGGGCCGGGGCTCGGACTCACCCCCCGCAACCTCAACTGGGGAGTACAATAGGTGAGTACACCCCCAAAACCACACACCTACTGACATTCAAAACTCGTTCATGTCTCCTTCCTCTCTGCCCCCCCTGTCTTCTGTCTCTCTCTCTCTCTTCTCTCCTCCCCTCTCTCTCTCCTCTCTCTTTCTTCTCTCTCTCTGCTCCATTTACTAAAACCCCCCAAGAATTACCAAATTTCTCTCATTATCACTTTTTACTCCTCCACCTCCGCCTCTTTTCCTCCTGCCCCCTCCTCCCCTATCCTCATTTTCTGTCTTTCCTACCCCTCTCCCCGTTTCACCTTCCCTCATCTCGTTACTCACTTTCCTCCCACTTCCTCTCCCTTAACAGTGTAGCCACCATCATGAGGGGCTGAAATAGTGCAGCACGGGGTATCCAGGCGTGACGGACCTGGGAACGATGTAAATTTATTTCACATTCAAATGGGCCACCCGGCAACCGGGGCCAAACCCCCAACCCTGCCCTCGGGCCCCGGAGCTCCTAACTACCAAAATAAAAGTGCAATAATAGCGCAAACTGTCCCAAAAACTCTCGAAAAACTGCAGAATTTTTTTTAAAATAAGTCAGTCGTCGTGGTTTTTTATTAAAAATAACGAACACAGGTTAGTAACGGCCGCACACCGGGTGTACACGAAAACCACTTAAAAGAGAAAAAAGGCAGCAAATAAATTTTGTTTTTCCCTTCCCAAATACTAATCAGAAAGTGAATATATACAGACTAGTACAAATATACTATTCAATATAATACAGCTATGTAATATACACGCTAGTCAATATATTAGCATGTTCAATATATTACAGCTATGTCAAACATAGAGTTATGTGCAAAATATACAGCTATGCTTTATATATAGCTATTACAACAGGGAAAATGTAAGCAAGAGACAGGGTGAGAACTCAGCGCCAGCTTGAAGGAAAAGCTCCCAAGGATGATTCCCGTTGTACCACTCGCTTCAAAAATTTTGGCGGCTTTCTTATTTTGGGCGGGTTTTGAAGCAAGAAATAACGACGGGGCCAGTAATCTTACTCCCCTCAGCACCGGTGTATATATACGTGTAACATTCGCCAAATAAAATGTACATTCTTACCAGGGAAAAATTTTTTGTTAATAGTATTTTTATTTATTTGTGTAGTAGCAGCAGCAGTAGAATAGTAGTAGAAAGACAGTATAATATAATAGCAGTAGAAATATAGTAGTAGCAACAGTATCGTAGCATAGTAAAATAACAGAAGCAGCGTAACAATAGTCGAGTAGTACATAGAATGATTTAAAGGAATCACAGGGGAATCATTCAGGCCTGGAGGGGGAGCCATTAGGTCTGATGCAAGGAAGGAAGAAGAAGTCCAATTCCTTGGATCAAGAGCCCTTCACCGGGCACCAGGGAATCTTCCTTGAAGGGAAAAGGGTCTGAAAAACCCGGGCCCAAAAGCGACATTCGCCCCTTGTAACACAATTGAGCAAGTACACACACACACACAACACACAACAAAAACACACACACCACACCAAAAACGCACAACCGACAACACTGAGAGGAGGGAAAAGGGAAGATATGATAACAACATATACAATACTAAAAGAATTGAAAAGGGGGAAAGGGACAAAATTTCAGAGAAGTGACACAGAAAAACAAGAGGTCACGGGGAAAGTTAAATACTCAGATGATCCAGGGAGTTAGGAATATTTTTTCACCATAGAGTTTCAGGAAGGGGAAAAATTGGAAGTGATGTTGTAGAGGCAGGATCCATACAGAGCTTTAAGAAGGGGGTATGATAAAACTCAGGGAGCGGGGAAGAGGGGAAACTATGCAACCACTGAATAGACGAGGCCGGGAGCTATGACTCGACCCCTGCCCCCAAAATTGGGTAAATTGGGTGAGTACACACACTCACACACACACACACACATACACACACACACCCACACACACCACACACACACAAGCACACAACACACACACACCACACACACAACACACACACACACAACACACAAACACAACCAAAACAAACACACCACAAACACACACACAAACACCACACACAAACACCACAAAACACACACACACAAACACACACAAACATACACACAAACACAAAAACACACACACACAAACACACCACACAAACACACAAACAACACACACACACACACATACCCCACCCCACACACCAAACACAAGCACACACACACAAACAGACACAAACAGACACCACACACAAACACACAAACACCCCAACACACACACGTACAAAACCCCAACAAAACACACACACAAACACAACACACACAAACACACACACAAAAACACACACCACACGGTGGGGCAGACGGGGGTGCACAGGGCTCCGAGAACCTTCGTGTTTTTGGGCGTCAACAACCCTTGCAGAAAACAGGGGTAGGGACAAAGTCAGTAAACAAACCCAGTGAAAAACTATAGTTTTTATTGAAAAAATTCGGGGGGAAACCTAAACAGTTTTTTCTTTTAAAGTCCAAAACCTTTTGGGATCTATGGGCACTGTTCCACACAGATACAAACAAAAAGATAAAAAGTGATGGGGAAACGGTGATCAAGAATTACCAGCGTTTGGTTAAACAATAAAAATGGGGGGCCCCGTAAGGGAGAGTGAAAAAGTTAATAACAAAAGGAGAAAAAAAAAAAAAAATATACAAAAAGGGGAAAGGGTGGCAGTAGGCCTGCAAAAGCATGACGTCACACAGTTTGTATGCCATTATACAATAAAGTGTAACACCAATGTAAGGTTTTCTGTAAAAGTGAAAAGTGAAATCATTTTGAGGAAACGCGGGATGCATAACATATATGGTTATAAACATCACGGGTAAAGGGTTTTACAAAAAGTGATAGAAGGCCATGTAGACGACTACGTCATCATTTCGGGCAACTTGTCAACCCCCAAAACCGCTGCCCGCAAAATTGCTCACCTGTAGGGTGCATTTTGCAGGTTGCACTGGTCCTCTACGTTGATACTGGTCCTCACTCCGCAACCTTTACCAGAATTAGATAGAAATACATAAGGAGAGTGCAAGGGATAAAGCGGTAGTGGGGAAAACGTCAGACACTTAAGCGTGACAACCAAAATTTTTAAACCAGCATTTTTCTAAATTTTAGAAGTAGAATCGATAAGTGTTACAAGTATTGGAAATTTTTTAAATTACGGTTTTTTCCCCGGGTATTTATTAGCATAAATACTTAGAAGTGGGGGGCACACCCCACACACACACCACACACACACACACACACCCCAAAACATACACACACATACACACACCATATACACACAACCACCACACACACACACACAACACCATACACACACAACAAAACACACACACACACACACACACAACACAAAACACAACACCCCACACACACACACACACACAACACACACAAACACCACACACACACACACACACACACACAGGAACAACCGGTAAGCTGTAGTCACACCAAAACACACACGGGATTTCAACCGCCTTAAACTGACCTCTGAACCTCGCTCCTTCTCCCTTCTTCCTACCTACTAAGACCCTTCTAAAACCTTTCTCACCTTTACCTATATACCTCTCTCTACCTACACCCTACCTATCCCTCTCTCTTTTCCTTTTCCCCCCTCCCCTCTCCCCCCCTAACATCTTTACCACTAACCCCCCCCCCCTCAAACATCCCCCCCCCTCAACATCTCTCCCCCCCTTTTTCCCCCCCCTTTCCCCCCCCTTTCCCCTTTTTCCCCATCCTCCCCTCCCCCCCTCCCTTTTCCCTCCCCCCCTACCTCTCCCCCTCGCTCTTCCCCCCACCCCCCCTTTTTCCCCCTTCTCCCCCCCTCCCCCCTCTCTCTCCCCCTCTCTTTCCTTCTCTCTCTCTCTCTCCATCCCCTCTCCCTCCCTCTCTCTCTCCTCCCCCCCTCTCTCCCTCTTCTCTCTCTCTCCCTCTCTCACCTTTTTGCTCTCTCTTTTTCCCATTTTTTCCCTTCTAACTCTCCCCCTCTCCTACCCTTTCCCTTCACTCTCTCTCCCCCCTCTCTCCCCTCCCCTTTCCGCTCCCCCCCCCTCCCTCTCTCTCCCCTCTCCCTCCTCCCCTCTCTCCCTCTCTCCCTTTTCTTGCCTCTCTCTTCCCCATTTTCCCTTCAAACTTTCCCCCTCTCCTACACTTCCCTTCACTCTCCTCCCCCTCACTCTCTCTTCCCCTTTTTTTTTCCTTCCACTATCCCCCCTCTCTACCTTCCCTTCTCTTCCCTCTTTTTCCATCTCTTCCCTTTTTTTCCCTTTCACCCCCCCCTCCCCTTTCCCTTCCCTCCTTCTTTTCCCCCCTAAAACACTCCTCCCCCCCTTTTCCCTTCCTAACTCTTCCCCTCTCTCCTCCTTTTCTACCTTTTCCCTTCTCTCTTCCTCGAAAAAAAAAAAAAAGGGGGGGACTCGCGGGAAAACCAAAGGGATCAATGAAATTTTTCGGGTAGGGAGGAGGGGATGGGGGGCAGGGGAAAAAGGGAGGGAGCAAGAGGGGGAGAAAAATTAGGAGACTTTCTAAAAAAAAAATGGAGAAAGACTCTCTTAAAATTTGGAAAAAGAGGTTGGAGAAGGAACAAAGAATTGGGAGGCACAAGTCGAAACGCAGTACCAAGATAAGGGTCCTAAAATTGAGATAAATGGGCGAAGCGAGTTACGGGGGCATGACCAGAGAAACACAGCATACGAAGCTGCGGGCCGAACAGGAAGGAAGGAATTATGAATTATGCAAGGTCATACAGCCCCCAAGGAGACCAAGGAGTAAAAGGGGAAAACACTGGAAATGCAGAGGGAGAGGGCGTAGGTCGAATGCTGAGGAAAACCCCATCATAAAGAGCCACTGGAAAAAAACAAGGGAAAACTGACCACATAAAGGCAGGACCAGAGTCACAGAGGGTGAGGCAATGGGAGGAGGAAAGGGCAAAATCATTGTTTACCATGGGCTTCAGGGGGAAGAGAAAGGACACACACAAAAGGCAGCAGGAAAAAAAAGGAGATTGAGAAAATCATCAGGGAAATGGGTGAAGAAGGACAGATTGTAAATTTTCAGAGAATAGGGGGGTACCAAAGGGGGAGAAACCAAACCAATCAAGCGATTCCAGGAGGGAAACATGTGGAACAGGACCTCCAAGAAAACCATGATTGAAATACTGGAAGATAAAAAGGGGTGTTCCAGACAGAGACAGAAAAAACAAAACGACAGCACTGGGGAGAGGAAAAAAAGTGAAAGGAGCGGGAAAAAAACAAGGATGGAACCAAAAGGGGTCACAGAGCAGAACAAACAGAAAGGGGCAAGCCAACACAACATTCTCAGAACCATAAAACCTATCAAAAACCATCCCAACACACCTACAATCCATACCCACAGCCCCACCCAACACTGGCTAAAATCCCACAGTTGCCACCGGGTCTCCCACCCTCACAGGCCCCCCAAACCACAGTGTTGGAAAGGAAACTGAAGGTAGGTACACAAACGCTGAGGGAAAACAAATAAGTGGGGGGAGGGGCAGAAAGAGTCAAAGAAGCATCACCGGACATCAAGCCCCCACAGAAACCAAGCTTACAGGTAGATAACAATCCATTTTTCCAACGGGATCCCAAAATCCTGAGGAAAGACAGAGGGAACGGGAGGGGGGGGGAGGGGCATTGCTGATAAAAAATCGCGGGAATTTTGATGACTGGAGAGAGGAACAGCGAAGAAATGTTTAATAGGGGGAACGCTTCACTCTGGAGGTCCCAAGGTGGTAATAGCGTGATGACTCTCAGTAGATACCATTTCCTAGTACCAGTTACCATAACCATGTACCAAAATAATGACCACAACCAACCGTCTCCGTGAATCACGACGTTTCTATTGCTCTGCCCATAGCGGGTTTTTCAAACACACCCTCGCCCATAAGCACCATGGGTCAGTCTATCAGGGAGCCAGAGAGAGGGGGTCGGCTGTTGGCCTTTACACCCCCTTCCGTTATATTAACTCTACCAGCCTCGGAGTATTTTAACCCATCCCTTTCGAAAACCCCCATGACAAAAGGTGACAGCATGTGGGAGCTGGATATTATACGCTACCAGCCTATGGAGGATTTTTACCCTTCCACGTTTTTGAAACCCCCCATACAGAAACCCCCACAGAACAGCAGGAGGGCCAAAGGGAAGAGTACGACAGACAAAAGCGATGGTTTTCACACTGGCTAGAGTGGCCAAAAAAGCTCATGCATGCAGGGGAAAGTCCTGATCATGGGTACTTTTTAAACCCCAAGGGAAACGATGGGAGAACTTTGGGCCCCAAGGGGCCAAATACAGGAGGGGTAATAGAAGAGGTACTGGAAAACTTTATGGCCAAAATAAGGGACACTACAAAGAGAGAGGAGAGGGGAACCACAAAGGGTCGACTTAGTATTCACCTTGAGTATGCAGATATCCCAGGGCATCACATATGAAAGACCCCTTGGGGCCAGTGACCATGTGGGTTTTAAGCTTCGAATACACAGTAAGCTACAAGTGGAGGGGGAAGCAGGAAGGCCAGGACGAATGAAGCCAAACTACAAGGGGACACACAGGAAAGAAGGAACTTTCCCGAACGGGTTCAGTGGGACAGAGAACTGGCAGGGAACCGTTAATGAGATGAGGAAATGTACAACAAAATGCAAGGAGGCTGAGGAGAGTTTTTTACCCAAGGGTAACAGGAATAATGAAAAAGCCAGGATGAGCCCAGGTTTACCCAAAGGTGCCCGGGGGGCAAAAACCCAAATTTGCTGGAATGGAAGAAAAAATAAAGGCAAAGGGGCCCAGGAAATAAGGGGGAAACAGTCGAAGCCCAAAAAGAAAACTCAGATAAGAAGGGAGGGGCCCCAAAAACAATAGAAACGACTAGCACAAAAACCCAAAACTGACCCGAAACTGTTTTTACAGCCCCATCAGGGGGAAAACAACAGTCAAGGACCAGGTAAACAGGCTAAGGGAAAGGGAAAGGGGGAAAGACAAAAAGAAATGACCCTGAATATGTGAGGGAAATCAACAAGAGATTCAAAGAAATGTTCACAGAGGAGACAGAAGGGGTCCAGAAAGACGGAGAGTGGGGGCCCCCACCATGTGCGGACCATGCACACAACCGGAAAAAGTTAAGAGGGTTCTGATGACTAATACCTCAAAAACAATTGGGGGTAGATAACATCTCCCCATGGGGTTTTAGAAGGGGGCAGAGGCAGTGTACCCCTAACAACAATATTCAATCATCTATCGAAACAGGGAGATTGCCTGAGGCATGGGAAAAAGCAAATGTTTTCCCAATCTTTAAAAAAGGAAAAGCATGAAGCTTAAACTACAGACCAGTGTACGAATGTTAGTATCAAAACAGGGGAAAATTTCAAGAAAGTGGGGGGAACACCAGAAAGGAACGATCTCATCAACAGCACCAACATGGGTTTTAGGGATGGGGAAATCCGTTTCACAAAACCCACTAGTTCTTGACATGGCGACAGCATAAAACAAGAGAGAAGGGGGGGGGTGGGTTGCATTGCTTGGGCTGCAAAGAACTTTGCACAGTTTCCACAAAAAGAGTTGGGGAAAAAATGGGGGACCAAGCGGGGGTAACAGGGGAAAGGCACACAATGGATCAGGAAACTTGTCAGGGAAAACGCAGCGAGTCATGGTACTGGCGAGGGGTTTAGAGTGGGGACCTGTGACCACGGGGGGCCCACAGGGGGCATCCTAGGACCATGCTGTTTCTGGGAAATTTGTGAACGACATCGGGAAGGGAAAAAGACTTGAGTGTCCCTGTTTGCGATGACTGAATTTGAGAAGAATTTTACTCGATCGAAGACCAGGCAGAACTACAAAGGGATCTAGACAGGGTGCGACCTGGTCCAGCAATTGGCTCCTGGAGTTTTAATCCCACCAAGTGCAAAGTCATGAAGATTTGGGGGGGCAAAGAAGCCGCAGACGGGGACAGTCTAAGGGGCCGAGACTACAAACCTCACTCAAGGAAAAAATCTTGGGGTGAGTATAACACCGCACATCTCCTGAAGCGCACATCAAACCAAATAACTGCTGCAGCATATGGGCGCCTACAAACCTCAGAACACATTCCCCACATCTTTAAAAAGGAATCTTCAGGACCCGTACAAACCCTGTACTTAGGCCCATATTGGAGTATGCGGCACCAGTTTTTGGAAATCATACCTAGCCAAGCACTAAAGAAACTAAGAAAGTGCAAAGGTTTTCAACAAGACTAGTCCAGACCTAAGATGTCCCGAGGAAAAGGTTAAAGGGGAAATCAACCTGACGAACGGGGGACAGGAAGATGGGGGGCATGACAACGCATACAAAAATTTAGAGGAATTGACAAGGGGGACAAAAACAGGATCTTCAGAGATTTGGACACAGTAACAAAGGGACACAGTTGGAAGTTGAAGCACAGATAATCACAGGGGTGTTAGGAAATATTTCTTCACCACAGAGTAGTCATAAGTGGAAAAAGTTTGGGAAGCGATGTAGTGAGGGAGGATCCATACATAGCTTAAGCAGAGGTATGATAAAAACTCACGGGCCCGGGAGGTGACCCACAGCGATCAGTGAAGAGGGGGGGCCAGGGGCTCGGACTCGACCCCCCAACCTCAACTAGGGGAGTACACACAACCCCAAAAAACACACAAAACACAGACAAAAACACACACACAAACACACAAACACGCACGCCAAACACACACACACACAAAAAAAACACAACACACACACAAACAAAAACCCCAACAACACACACACAAACAACACACACACACATACCACACACAAACAACACACAAAACACACACCAAAACACACACAAACACACACACACACAAGCATACACCACCACACACACACACCAACACCACAAAAACAAAAAACACAAACACACAAACACACACAACACACAACACACACACAAACACACACAAACACACACACAACACACACACACCCACCAACACCCACACAAACACACACACACACACAAATGGGAATAACACAACACCATTTACAAACAACGGGCCTAGTGTCTAATCGAACAGTCCAAGGACCAAATGGGAACACACAACCCCAACGCACAAACACACACACACCACACATACACACACACACACACACACACACACAAACACACACAGAGACACAACACACACCACACACAACACACACACACACCACACACACACAGGCACACACACACACACACCGGGGCCCGGAGCTCGGACTCGACCCCCGCAAACCCCAACTAGGTGAGACACACCAACCAAACACACACATAAACACACACAACACACCAAAACACACACACACCCAACACACACAACCCCACACACACACCACACACAACCCCACACACACCAAATAGAACTAACACACAACGGGCAAGACATACAAAACACCATCACATACAACACCTATGTCTAAACGACTGTGCCTAGGGCCAAATGGTAACAACACACACACACCCACACACACACAAGCACACACATCTTACTTCATTCATCTCTCCTCTCCCCTTCTTGACCACTCATTTTCCCATTCCCTCCTTCTCAAAATCTCTTCCTCTCTCCGCCTCCCATCTGCCTTTTCCCCCATCCTTTCACCTCCAACTCTCCCTCTTCCCTTTTTTTTTTTTTTCCCCCTTTTTCTCATTCCCCCCAAACCCCGCTTCCTCTAAAACCTTTTTCCCCTCTTCCCCCAACGTTCTCCCCCCTCCCTCTCACTTCCCACTTCTCCCCCAATCTCTCTCTCCCCTCATCTCCCCCTTTTTCTCCCCTTTCCCCCTCCCCTTTCCCGATATTGACCCAAAAACAAAAAGTTCAGCTAAAAAATATAGACTAATTGTTCCGAAAACTGCCACTATAAAGTTGGAAATACTGAACATTTACACAGTATATGACAAAAGGTATGTGCTGTGTACAGTACCTGACACACCTGTTCAGCTTTCGCGAGTTCCTCTACTCTTGCAGCCCAGCCTGAGGCCAGGCTGCTGTACCGATCAGCCAGGCTGAAAATTTGACACATGTATAACATCTGGGTATCTTTATTGTTGACGTTTTGGCCATCCAGTGGCTTTAATCAATACAAATTCTAGGACATAACTTGAAGACAGTAGAACCATATACAAAAGATGAGGCAATCAGTCCCTCAGCCTTGAAGTTGGTGCGAAGAACACCGTAGTTGAAGAGATTCTGGAGCGTTAGTGGATAGGGACGTGTACCAGACGAGGGCATAGTTACTGGAGGCGGGATTTCCCAGTGGGAGTAGGTCCTCCCCAAGGGATGGGTTAGTGGTAGTGGTAGTTGCAGTAGCCGTGAAGAAGGTTATGTAGATGTCCTCTGAACCAAGACTCCATGATGTTACAGTGGTACATGAAAGGTATACAATACTGACACAATGAAAATTAAAACACATGTGCAACATCTTGTTATCTTTATTGTAGACGTTTCGCCATCCAGTAGCTTAATCAATACAGATTCTAGGACATAACTTGAAGACAGTAGAACTATATACAATAAAGATACCCAGATGTTGCATATATGTCTAATTTTCATCGTGCCGGTATTAATACCTTTCTTGCACAACTTGTCAGACACTGCAGCGTCATGGAATCTTGGTTCAGAGGACATCTACAAGACCTTCTTCACGGCTACTACAGCTACTACTACCACTAACCCATTCCTTGGGTATTATCTACTTCCACTGGAAATCCCGCCTCCAGTAACTATGCCCTCGTCTGCTACACGTCCCTATCCACTAACCGCTCCAGAATCTCTTCAACTACGGTGTTTCTTCGCACCAACTTCAAGGCTGAGGGACTGATTACCTCATCTTTGTATATAGTTCTACTGTCTTCAAGTTATGTCCCTAGAATCTGTATTGATAAGCCACTGGATGGTGAAACGTCTACAATAAAGATACCCAGATGTTGCACATGTGTCTAATTTTCATCGTTTCGGTGTTGAATACCATTCATGTACATCAGCCAGGCTGTTGCTGACACTCACTCTCCTTCCCATGCATGCCTACATCACCATCACAACTCGATAAATTGTTCAATATTCACTTCAAAATCTTCTGTCTTGTTGCACAAGTATTGTTCATCCCTTCTGCCAGCAGTTGAAGAGTACCGAAGCATGGATGTTGATACAGTGCTCTCTAAATTGTGTCCACTGACACCTCCCTGCTTTTCATTGAGTTTATTTTACATTTGCTCCCGTTTCTCTCTCTTTCTTCAGGAAACTGTTGTGGCTAGAAGAGGGACACACATACCAAGAGCCATGTTGCAACAAGATGGTAAAGTACCAGAGGCACTAACAACATCCGATAACTTAAACATCCCATATGGTAAATCTTCTTCCCTTTTTCTTCTGGCTAATATTAAGGGTTTAAAAACAAATAAAAATCAGGAACGTAACTATATAAGTAACCTTCTCGAAAAAGCAAGTACAATGTTTGAAGATATTCACAGAAGCACAAACATGGAATGTTTTGGACAATAAGAACAAGAATCTGATATTTCTCGTAGATACAATACGTTAACAAATGCAGACGAATTCCCAGAACAGATAACGAAAACAGATAGCTGCCTTCAAAGTCATGAAAATCCCCCACCATATAATTTTCCTCCTCGATTCCAATCTTCCAAATGTAACAGTAATTGTACCTGGAGGCACCTTATCCCGAAGCTCACCTCCCAGACATCTATTGGGTTCTGTCAGTAATTTGCTGCGAACTATAAGATATCGGAACCCACTCGAAGTGTAAATAAACTAGATTTGATCTTCACGAGCAAAGAAGAACTAATCAGGGATAAAAATCCCAAATCCGCTATGCTGCAATCACAGCCTCACTAAAGTACCGATAAACGAAAATCTATGCTCAAAAGAACGTACGAAAGAATCAAAGTTAAGAATGTTTAGTTAAATTAAATTGAAAGTAAGCAGAGAAATAAAAAAACAACTATCACTTAGCCTCTGGGAAACGGTTCTGTGCTCCCCCTTACAGACGGTTCGGGGGCCATTACGACCGCGGTTCATTCCCAGACCCAACCCTCGGGTTAACAACCCTGACGAACAGGCTTTTTGGCGCTAACTGCAAGTAGATCAACGTAGAATACAGAAGGCAGCTAAGGGCCTGTTTGTAATTTACCTCACTCTGAACAGATTAGGCTTAACTGAGCTGCTTCCTAACATACTCACATCATTCACTGTTTTTCCCCTGTTATTCATCGGAGGTATTTGACACCGTTTCCCAAACCATAACACAAAATCAGAATATGAAATAACTGCATCGTGCTCACGTTTCCTGTAGTGTGAGGTGGCAGTACATATAAATTTTAGACCTGAAGTCGTATCATGTACGAACGTTCGCTCATTTTTTTGGTCAAACCATTTGTATCGAATAAGGCAAGTCAAAGAGATAGTGGTTAAAGCGTGCATGATACATATAAATCTTGGTTCAAGAAAAATGAGCACACACGCACACACACACCCCACACACACACACACACACACACACACACACCACACACACACACCACACACACATACACACACACACACATACACGCACGCACACACACACAAAACGCACACACACAAACACACACACACACACACATACACACACAAAAACGCACACATACACACACACACCACACATACACACACGCACACACACAGGGTATGTTCATACCTACGAGAGACGACATATGTTCAAAAATAACAAGAAAAGGATCGCCTGAATTTACCTGTAAATTAATGTAAATGAATTGTAACAGGAATATTGGTATGTAAAAATTCGACATTAAATGGCCGCAGCGACCGCCGCGTTCAACCAGTATATTTCCTTTAGTGTCGCTCGGCGATGCGTTCCAACGGTGATTTCCCAAACTTAATTGGGCCGAGAAAGTGGCTTGGGAGGAACGTGTGTGTGTGTGTGTGTGTGTGTGTGTGTGTTGTGTGTGGTGTGTGTGTGTGTGTGGGTGTGTCTGTGTGGGTGTGTGTGTTGGTGTGTGTGTGTGTGTGTGGGGTGTGTGTGTGTGTCTGTGTGTCTGTGTGTGAGTGTGCGTATGGGGGTGCGTGCGAATATGTGTGTGTGAAAGTGTGCGCGCGTATGTGTGTGTATGTGCGTGCGAAAAATGTGTGTGTTTGTTTGTGTGTGTGTGTGTTTGGGGTGTGTGTGGTGTGGTGTGGTGTGTGTGTGTTAGTGTTGTGTGTGTGTGTGGTGTTTGTTAGTGTGTGTGTGTGTGTGTGTTTGTTAGTGTGGGGTGTGTGTGTGTGTTGTTAGTGTGTTCGTGTGTTGTTTGCGCTTTGTGTGTGTGTTGTGTGTGGGGTGTGTTGGGGTGTGGTGTGTGTTGTGGTGTGTTTTGTGTTGTGTGTGGGGTTTGTTAGTTTGTGTGTGTGTGTGTGTGTGTGCTGTGTTTGTGTGTGTTAGTGTGTGTGTGGTGTGTGTGTGTGTGTGTGCGTGTGTGTGTGTGTGTGTGGTGTTTCTTAGTGTGTGTGTGTATTTGTTAGTGTGTGTGTACGTTTGTTAGTGTGTGTGTGTGTGTTTTGTTTGTGTGTGTTTGTGTTTGTTAGTGTGTGTGTATGTGTGTGTGTGCGTGCGTATGTGTGTGGTGCGTGCGTATGTGTGTGTGTGTTTGTGTGTGTAGTTTGTGTGTGTATTTGTGGTTTTTGTTTGTTAGGGGTTTTTTATGTTTGGTTTGTTTTGTAAGTGTGCGTGTATGTGGTGGGTGTGTGTGTCTGTGTGTCTGTGTGGTGGGGTGTGTGTGTTTGTTAGTGTGTGTTATGTTGTTGGTGTGTGTGTGTTTGTGTTTTTGTGTGTGTGTGTTTTTTTTGTGTGTGTGTGCGAGTTTGTTAGTGTGTGCTGTGTATTTGTTATTGTGTGTGTGTGCTGTGTATGTTTGTGTGGGGTGTTAGTTTGTGTTTTTTTTGTGTGGTGTGTGTGTGTGTGTGTTGGTGTGGGTGTGTGTGTGTTGTGTGTGAGGTGTGTGTGTATGTGCTACCATTTTGTCCTAGGCACATGTCAATTAGACACTAGGCCCGTGTGTGTGTGTGTTAGTGTGTGTGTGTTTGTTATGTGTGTGTGTTTTGTGTGTTTTTTAGTGTGTGGGGTGTATGTGTGTTTTGGGGCGTTGGATGGGTTGTGTGTATTGCGTGCGAATATGTGTGTGTTTTTGTGTGTTTTGTGTGTGTGTTGTGTGTGTGTGTGTGGTGTGTGTGTGTTAGAAAATGTGTTTTGTGTGTATTTGTTAGTATGTGTGTGTTTGTGTTGTATGTTTGTTTGTTTTTGTTTCTTTGTGTGTATGTGTTTGTGTGTGTGTGTGGTGTGTTTGTTAGTGTGTGTGTGCGTTTGTTAGTGGTGCGTGTGTTTGTTTGCGTTTGTGTGTGGGGTGTGTGTGTGTGTGTGTGTGTGTGTGTGTGTTTTGTGTGTGTTACCATTTTTCCTAGGCACATTCATTAGACACAAGCCTTGTACTCACCTAGTCGTACTCGCCTAGTTAAGTGCGGGTCGATCCGAGCTCCTGCCCCGCCTCTTCACTGAAACCATACCACCTCCCTGACCGTGAACTTTTTATCATACCTTTTGCTTAAAGCTATGATGGATCCTCCTCCACACATCGCTCCAAACTATTCCATTTACAGACTAATCTGTGGCTGAAGAATACTTCCTAACATCCCTGTGATTCATCTGTCCCTTCAGCTTCCAACTGTGTCCCCTTGTTACTGTGTCCCAATCTCTGAAACATCCTGTCTTTGTCCACCTTGTCAATTCCTCTCAGTATTTTGTATGTCGTTATCATGTCCCCCCTATCTCTCCTGTCCTCCATTGTCGTCAGGTTGATTTCCCTTAACCTCTCCTCGTAGGACATACCTCTTAGCTCTGGGACTAGTCTTGTTGCAAACCTTTGCACTTCTCTAGTTTCTTTACGTGCATGGCTAGGTGTGGGTTCCAAACTGGTGCCGCATACTCCAATATGGGCCTAACATACACGGTGTACAGGGTCCTGAATGATTCCTTATTAAGATGTCGGAATGCTGTTCTGAGGTTTGCTAGGCGCCCATATGCTGCAGCAGTTATTTGGTTGATGTGCGCTTCAGGAGATGTGCCTGGTGTTATACTCACCCCAAGATCTTTTTCCTTGAGAGAGGTTCGTAGTCTCTGACCCCCTAGACTGTACTCCGTCTGCGGCCTTCTTTGCCCTTCCCCAATCTTCATGACTTTGCACTTGTGTGTGTGTGTGTTAGTGTGTGTGTGTGAGTTTGTTAGTTTGTGTGTGTGTGTGTGGTGGCGTGTGTTTGTGTGTGTTAGTGTGTGTGTTTGTGTGTGTTTGTTAGTGTGTGTGTGTATTTGTTAGCGTGTGTGTACGTTTGTTAGTGTGTGTGTGTTTGTTTGTGTGTGTTTGTGTTTGTTAGTGTGTGTGTGTGTGTGTGTGCGTGCGTATGTGTGTGTGTGCGTGCGCATGTGTGTGTGTGTTTGTGTGTGAAGTTTTGTGTGTGTGTTTGTGTGTGTGTTTGTTTGTTAGTGTGTTTGTGTGTTTGTTTGTGTGTGTGTGTGCGTGTATGTATGTGTGTGTGTGTGTGTGTGTGTGTCTGTGTGTGTGTGTTTGTGTGTGTTTGTTAGTGTGTGTGTATGTGTGTTGGTGTGTGGTGTGTTTGTTTGTGTATGTGTTTGAGTGTGTGTGTGTGTTTTGTTTTGTGTGTGTGTGTGAGTTTGTTAGTGTGTGCGTGTGTATTTGCTAGTGTGTGTGTGTGTGTATGTTTGTGTGTGTGTGTTAGTTTGTGTTTCTTTTGTGTGTGTGTGTGTGTGTGTTTGTTAGTGTGTCGTGTGTTTGTGCTTGTGTGTGTGTGTGTGTGTGTGTGTGTGTGTGTGTGGTGTGTGTGTGTGTGTGTGAGTGCGTGTGTGTATGTGCTACCATTTTGTCCTAGGCACATGTCAATTAGACACTAGGCCTGTATGTGTTGTGGTGGTGTGGTGTGTGTGTGTGTGTGTGTGTGGTGTGTGTGTGTGTGTTTGTTAGTGTGTGTGTGTGTGTGTATGTGCTACCATTTTGTCCTAGGCACATGTCAATTAGACACAAGCCTGCGTGTGTGTGTTAGTGTGTGTGTTTGTTAGTGTCTGTGTGTGTTTGTGTGTGTTTGTTTAGTGTGTGTGTGTATGTGTGTGTGCGTGCGTATGTGTGTGTTTGTGTGGTGTGTATGTTTGTGTGTGTTTGTGTGTTTGTTTCTTTGTTGTTAGTGTGTTTACGTGTTTGTTTGTGTGTATGTGTTTGTGTGTGTGTGTGCGTGTGTGTTTGTTTGTGTGTGTGTGTGTGGTGTTTAGTGTGTGTGTGTGTGTGTTTGTGTGTGTTTGTTAGTGCGTGTTATGTGTGTGTGTGTGTTTGTTTGTGTTTGTGTATGTGTCTGTGTGTGTTTTGTTTGTGTGTGTGTGTGTTGGTTACCATGTTGTCCTAGGCACATGTCAGACACTAGGCCTGTGTGTGTGTGTGTGTGTGTGTGTGTGTGTGTGGTGTGTGTGTGTGTGTGTGTGTGATGTTGTGTGAGTTTGTTAGTGTGTGTGTGGTTTGTGTGTGTGTCTGTTTGTTAGTGTGTGTGTGTGTGTTTGTTAGTTCGTGTGTGTGTTTGTTAGTGTGTGGTGTTCTGTGTTTCTGTGTGTGTATGTGTGTATGTTTGTTTGTGAGGGTGTTTGTGTGTGTGTTTGTTACTGTGTACTCACCTAGTTGTACTCACCTAGTTGAGGTTGCAGGGGTCGAGTCCAAGCTCCTGGCCCCGCCTCTTCACTGGTCGCTACTAAGTCACTCTCCCTGAACCATGAGCTTTATCGTACCTCTGCTTAAAGCTGTGTATGGATCCTGCCTCCACTACGTCGCTTCCCAAACTATTCCACTTCCTGACTACTCTGTGGCTGAAGAAATACTTCCTAACATCCCTTTGATTCATCTGTGTCTTCAGCTTCCAACTGTGTCCCCGTGTTGCTGTGTGCAGTGTCTGGAACATCCTGTCTTTGTCCACCTTGTCGATTCCTCTCAGTATTTTGTAAGTCGTTATCATGTCCCCCCTATCTCTCCTGTCCTCCAGTGTCGTCAGGTTGATTTCCCTTAACCTCTCCTCATAGGACATACCTCTTAACTCTGGGACTAGTCTTGTTGCAAACCTTTGCACTTTCTCTAGTTTCTTTACATGCTTGGCTAGGTGTGGGTTCCAAACTGGTGCCGCATACTCCAATATGGCCTAACGTACACGGTGTACAGGGTCCTGAATGATTCCTTATTAAGATGTCGGAATGCTGTTCTGAGGTTTGCCAGGCGCCCATATGCTGCGGCAGTTATTTGGTTGATGTGCGCTTCAGATGTGCCTGGTGTTATACTCACCCCAAGATCTTTTTCCTTGAGTGATGTTTGTAGTCACTGGCCCCTAGACTGTACTCCGTCTGCGGTCTTCTTTGCCCTTCCCCAATCCTCATGACTTTGCACTTGGTGAGATTGAACTCCAGGAGCCAGTTGCTGGACCAGGTCTGCAGCCTATCTAGATCCCTTTGTATTTCTGCCTGGTCTTCGATCGAATGAAATCGTCTCATCAACTTCACGTCATCTGCAAACAGGACACCTCGGAGTTTATTCCTTCCGTCCATGTCGTTCACAAATACCAGAAACAGCACTGGTCCTAGGACTGACCCCTGTGGGACCCCCGCTGGTCACAGGTGCCCACTCTGACACTTCGCCACGTACCATTACTCGCTGCTGTCTTCCTGACAAGTATTCCCCTGATCCATTGCAGTGCCTTCCCTGTTATCCCTGCTTGGTCCTCCAGTTTTTGCACAATCTCTGTGTGGTACTGTGTCAAACGCCTTCTTGCAGTCCAAGAAAAATGCAATCCACCCACCCCTCTCTCTCCTTGTCTTACTGCTGTCACCATGTCATAGACTCCAGTGGGTTTATGACACAGGATTTCCCGTCTCTGAAACCATGTTGGCTGCTGGTGATGAGATCATTCCTTTCTAGATGTTCCACCACTCTTCTCCTGACAATCTTTTTCATGATTTTGCATGCTATACATGTCAGTGACACTGGTCTGTAGTTTAGTGCTTCATGTCTGTCTCCTTTTTAAAGATTGGGGCCACATTTGCTGTCTTCCATGCCTCGGCAATCTCCCTGTTTCGATAGATGTATTGAATATTGTTGTTAGGGGTACACACAGCACCTCTGTTCCCTCTCTCAGGACCCATGGAGAGATGTTATCTGGCCCCATTGCCTTTGAGGTATCTAGCTCACTCAGAAGCCTCTCACTTCTTCCTCGGTTGTGTGCACGTGTCCCAGCACATGGGGGGGGGGGGGGGCCCCACCTCTCCGTCTTTCTGGAGCCCCTTCTGTCTCCTCTCTGAACACTTCTTTGAATCTCTTGTTGAGTTCCTCACATACTCACGGCATTTCTTTGCCCCCCCCCCCCCCCTCCAAAAAATTTTGGGGGGGGCCCCCCCCCAAAAAAAATTTTAATTTTTTTTCCCTTTCCCTTTTT
>NW_026477903.1:0-10171 GCF_026875155.1 Cherax quadricarinatus
GTCACGGGATCGGCATGAGTGAGTGGGATGCACTACCTCACTCTTAGTCACGCTTAGACCTACCAGGCAGCTACAGGCAGGCTGGGCCCTTTCCCTTACCACTGCCAAAATTTTAAATATGCAAAAAGAACTTGATATACCAAGCATCAGAGATCGTGTTACTGAAAGAAATATCCTAATTGGGGTTAATATGCTCAGGCAAGCCCATTCAAACCCTTGCTCAGAAGCCCCCAAACTTTCACTGGTGAACACCCCTCCAGATGGATCGAAGAAACTGGGACCGACCTCCGCATGAATCAGATACATGATCTATGTCAAGTAAGGCAACAGCAACACTTCTCCGCTCCATGGGATATTACCCCATTCAAAACTACCATTCCTCCATTTCCCCCCAAACTACTTCTTGAACCCAAACATGATGCCTTAAGCTGTATTGATAACTTAGTCACACAGCACACACTCTCACAGATTATTTACGTTGATGGTTCTGTTCACCAAACCACTGGTGCAGCTGGTAGTGCTGCTGTTGTCGTACAGAGTGATGGCTCTCTTAAAGAAATCGGAGCACGCATCAATAACTGGGCCTCTACCCTTCACACAGAACTGTTTGCCATACTCCTTGCACTGAAATGCATCCATGTATCTAAGATTGACACTTTAATTGTAACTGATTCTGTCATTCATAAATGTTCTCAGCTCATTAAGTATAAATTGTGGCATGCTTGTGTCAGAAGCCAGACACAAGTATGGTAAGATTGTGGACAGTGGAGTCAGAGTGCACATGCTTTGGATTCCATCTCACATTGGTCTTCAGATGCATGATAGAACTGATAAATTGGCTAAGCTGTATGCTTTCAAAGAGGGAGTAGATTACAATCTTGGCTTGTCAGTTAGCAGTTTGAGAACAATAATACGAAAAGAATTTCAACTGAATTTAATTGACTTAATACCCAGGGAGATTGACACCAGTCAGTCCATCTATCATCATGCCATCATGCAGGAGGAGCCACATGTCTATGGTGCATCCAACAAAATAAGCAGACTCTTGGATATCACTACCGCCCGGCTCCGGCTGGGTTACAAGTATCTTTGGCAGGTTAAATCACCACCACCAGATGTAGACCAAACGAAATGCAAACTTTGCCAGATGGACTATTGTCACACCCTGCGTCATTATGTACTGGAGTACGATAAAATTAGTGAATTTAGAGACAACTCATTCAGAAATGTTCAAGATATGTCTAAGTATTTTATCCACAGTGGTGTATTACAGACCATTCTGGAAAAATACCCTGCTTTGCTCCATGTAAATAAAGCATTACCACCTGTGTGTGTGTGTGTGTGTGTGTTTACCTGGAGTTTACCTGGAGAGAGTTTCGGGGGTCAACGCCCCCGCGGCCCGGTCTGTGACCAGGCCTCCTGGTGGATCAGCGCCTGATCAACCAGGCTGTTGCTGCTGGCTGCACGCAAACCAACGTACGAGCCACAGCCCGGCTGATCAGGAACTGACTTTAGGTGCTTGTCCAGTGCCAGCTTGAAGACTGCCAGGGGTCTGTTGGTAATCCCCCTTATGTGTGCTGGGAGGCAGTTGAACAGTCTCGGGCCCCTGACACTTATTGTATGGTCCCTTAACGTGCTAGTGACACCCCTGCTTTTCATTGGGGGGATGGTGCATCGTCTGCCAAGTCTTTTGCTTTCGTAGTGAGTGATTTTCGTGTGCAAGTTCGGTACTAGTCCCTCTAGGATTTTCCAGGTGTATATAATCATGTATCTCTCCCTCCTGCGTTCCAGGGAATACAGGTTTAGAAACCTCAAGCGCTCCCAGTAATTGAGGTGTTTTATCTCCGTTATGCGCGCCGTGAAAGTTCTCTGTACATTTTCTAGGTCGACAATTTCACCTGCCTTGAAAGGTGCTGTTAGAGTGCAGCAATATTCCAGCCTAGATAGAACAAGTGACCTGAAGAGTGTCATCATGGGCTTGGCCTCCCTAGTTTTGAAGGTTCTCATTATCCATCCTGTCATTTTTCTAGCAGATGCGATTGATACAATGTTATGGTCCTTGAAGGTGAGATCCTCCGACATAATCACTCCCAGGTCTTTGACGTTGGTGTTTCGCTCTATTTTGTGGCCAGAATTTGTTTTGTACTCTGATGAAGATTTAATTTCCTCATGTTTACCATATCTGAGTAATTGAAATTTCTCATCGTTGAACTTCATATTGTTTTCTGCAGCCCACTGAAAGATTTGGTTGATTTTGGTTGATTTTGGTTGATGTCCGTTGATGTGTGTGTGTGTGTGTGTGTGCATCTGTCTGTCTGTCTGTCTGTGTCTGTGTATGTGTGCTTGTGTATGTGTTTGCATGTTTATTTGTGTACTCATATATGTGTGAGTGCTTGTACTCTTGTATGTATACTCGTGTGTGTGTGTGTGTGTGTACTCACCTATTTGTGTGTGTGTTTGTGTGTGTGTGTGTGTGTGTGTGTGTGTGTGTGTGTGTGTGTGTGTGTGTGTGTGTGTGTACTCACCTATTTGTGGTTGCAGGGGTCGAGTCTTAGCTCCTGGCCCCGAGTGTGTGTGTGTGTGTGACTCAACAAACAATATTTGCACCAATAACTCATTACAGTTATGACCGGGTGTGGACGTGTGAATTGTTTATTACTCTATAATTTGTTCATGATTGTAGCCGTGTATAAACGTAAATCAGTAAATTTACTTACAGGATTCTTTACCTTTGTAACTTATGGGTTCAGCTATCAAAACTTTGGGGGCCCAGTCCCTGGACCCATTACGTACCTCTGTAATCTGTAAATACCTTTGTAACTTGTCATGATTGTGACCAGATCTACCTGGAGTTCATTACCTTTGTAACTTGCTCAGCTGTCAAAACTTTGGGGCCCAGTTCCTGGACCCATTATGTACCTCTAATATTTTGACTACCGCCCATAGGATGGGTATGGGGTGCATAATAAACATATTAAACTTAACTGTTGTGCACCACGAAGTCACTAAGAGCACAGCTGTCAGTGACGTTTCTACTCTCATTATCACAAAGTTGTGATTGTTTTTTGACGGATTAATGATAAAACCCATAAAACCAAACCATACCCCGGCCGGGATTGAACCCGCGGTCAGAGAGTCTCAAAACTCCAGCCCGTGTGTAACGTTGTGTACAAGTTTCTGCATTATTTCCTTCCTTCACAAGCAGCATTGTCGTCATATGACGTCATACATATATGTCAGCTGTATGTTGAGATTCGACATTTTAGATTTATTTATTTTTTTTTTTTTTTTTGGCTATGTAGAATCCTATGTCGGGTAACGAGTTAAAGTAGTTAGTTTAATTATTGCTCTCCATTAAATTGTTCATAAATTTCAGGATCACTGCAGAAATTACAATTCTGTTGGATGAATATTCACTCTTCTAGTTGGGCAGCTGCGGAACCTAACTCACATTATATAATGCTGACTGCTTTATATATTTAATTAAAATAATTTTCTTCACATTAATACTGGACGGAGGAAAGTTACCAGTTATTGAGAGTTGGTGTTACTCTGCTTGTTTTTATTTTTATTTGTAAATTTTATTTTTTTTATTTTGTATTATGCTTGCTCATAAAAAAATATTTAGCATAATTAAGAATTGTGAAAGTATTCTGCTAAATTCACTGAATCTCAGATGGTACCGTTATATTTGGTGTGTATATTGGATAGCAGTATATATCCTTTCCTAAATCTAGGTTAAAATTTTCAGTCTGGTATTAATATTTAATTTATATTATGACATTAAAATAAGGGTCGGGTGTGAAAAGTGGGTCATAATAAGCGTGTATGCACCTCGAGAAGAGAGGAGTGTAGAGGAGAGAGAGAGAGATTTTGGGAGATGTTAAGTGAATGTATAGGAACCTTTGAACCAAGTGAGAGACTAATTGTGGTAGGAGATCTAAATGCTAAAGTGGGAGAAACATTTAGAGAGGGTGTGGTAGGTAAGTTTGGGGTACCAAGTGTAAATGATAATGGGAGCCCCTTGACTGAACTTTGTATAGAAAGGGGTTTAGTTATAGGTAATACGTATTTTAAGAAAAAGAGGATATATAAGTATACAAGATATGATGTAGGACGTAATGACAGTAGTTTGTTGGATTATGTATTGGTAGATAAAAGACTGTTGAGTAGACTTCAGGATGTACATGTTTATAGAGGGGCCACAGATATATCAGATCACTTTCTAGTTGTAGCTACAGTGAGAGTAAAAGGTAGATGGGATACAAGGAAAATAGAAGCAGCAAGTAAGAGAGCGGTGAAGGTTTATAAACTAAAAGAGGCGGCAGTTAGGGTAAGATATAAACAACTATTGGAAGATAGATGGGCTAGTGAGAGTATAGGCAATGGGGTCGAAGGTGTATGGGGTAGGTTGAAAAATGTAGTGTTAGAGTGTTCAGCAGAAGTTTGTGGTTGCAGGAAAGTGGGCAGGGGAGGGAAGAAGAGTAGGGGAGAAAAAGTTAGCATATGAGAGGTTTTTACAAAGTAGAAGTGATGCAAGAAGGGAAGAGTATATGGAGAGAAAAAGAGAGGTTAAGAGAGTGGTGAAGCAATGTAAAAAGAGAGCAAATGAGAGAGTGGGTGAGATGTTATCAACACATTTTGTTGAAAATAAGAAAAAGTTTTGGAGTGAGATTAATAGTTGAGGAAGCCTAAGGAACAAATGGATTTGACAGTTAAAAATAGGAGAGGAGAGTTATTAAATGGAGTTAGAGGTATCGGGAATAAGGAGGGAATATTTTGAGGAATTGTTAAATGTTGATGAAGACAGGGAAGCTGTGATTTCGTGTATAGGGCAAGGAGGAATAACATCTTGTAGGAGTGAAGGAAGAGCCAGTTGTGAGTGTGGGGGAAGTTCGTGAGACAGTGGGTAGAATGAAAGGGGGAAAAGCAGCTGGGATTGATGGAATAAAGATAGAAATGTTAAAAGCAGGTGGGGATATAGTTTTGAAGTGGTTGGTGTTATTATTTAATAAATGTATGGTAAAGTACCTAGGGATTGGCAGAGAGCATACATAGTTCCATTGCATAAAGGCAAAGGGGATAAAAGAGAGTGCAAAAATTATAGGGGAATAAGTCTGTTGAGTATACCTGGTAAAGTGTATGGTACAGTTATTATTGAAAGAATTAAGAGTAAGACGGAGAGTAGGATAGCAGACGAACAAGTAGATTTAGGAAAGGTAGGGGGTGTATAGACCAAGCCACTCTTCATAGATCTAAACTTACTCCCTGTTCAGTACATCCACACATACTACTGTGCAATCTACCTCTACAGGACCTTAAATTCCAATATTAACCTTGGCCTAAAACGCTTTCTTGATAGTTGTGACAGAACCCACAGGCACAACACCAGACACAAACATCTCTATGACATTCCCCGTGTCCGACTAAACCTTTACAAAAATTCAATGTATGTCAAAGGCCCTAAAATCTGGAACGCCCTACCTGAAAATTCTAAAACTGCAGACACATTCATCACCTTCAAAACTACCATCAGAAAACATCTTAACTCCCTGATACACCCTGCCAACTAATTACACGAATACCACCTGGTGGTTCACACTTACACTCACTCACCCATTTGAAAAATAAACAGAAATATCAATCTCAATCTCAAAATAATGAATCTTAACTAGTCATAAGTTGGTCTGTGATACTCCAATACTGAAACTATGTATAGTGCCAAAACAAAAACATTCACATTGCTAAACTCACAAACTAGTATTTAGTCACTTAGCCATAATACCAACTTACCTCATAATTTTGTAATATTTTAAACTTAAGATTTAATTTAAGTCTGCCCGAAATGCCTAGCCATGCTAGGTGTTCTTGTGGTACACTCTGTAATTATTGTTTTACTACATGCAAACCACACAATAACCAAATTCTGTAAACTCAGCACTGTAATCCTTATAGAGAATAAACTTTGAATTTGAATTTGAATTTGAAGTGTTCACAGTGAAACATATAGGTGAACAGTATTTAGATAAGGGTTTAGTTTAATATGTTTATTATGCACCTTATACCCATTCTGTAGTCAAAAGATTACAGAGGTACATAATGGGTCCAGGGACTGGAGAGGTTTTTGTGGCATTTATGGATTTGGAAAAGGCATATGGCAGGGTGGATAGAGGGGCAATGTGGCAGATGTTGCAGGTGTATGGTATAGGAGGTAGGTTACTGAAAGCAGTGAAGAGTTTTTGAAGATAGTGAGGCTCAGGTTAGAGTATGTAGGAGAGAGGGAGATTATTTCCCAGTAAAAGTAGGCCTTAGACAAGGATGTGTGATGTCACCGTGGTTGTTCAATATATTTATAGATGGGGTTGTAAGAGAAGTGAATGCTAGGTGCTTGTCCAGTGCCAGCTTGGAGACCCCTGGCAGTCTTCAAGCTGGCACTGGACAAGCACCTAAAGTCGGTACCTGACCAGCCGGGCTGTGGCTCGTACGTTGGTTTGCGTGCAGCCAGCAGTAACAGCCTGGTTGATCAGGCTCTGATCCACCAGGAGGCCTGGTCACAGACCGGGCCGCGGGGGCGTTGACCCACGGAACTCTCTCCAGGTAAACTCCAGGTAGAGTCATGGCAAGAGGTGTGGAGTTAAAAGATAAAGAATCAAACACAAAGTGGGAGTTGTCACAGTTGCTCTTTGCTGATGACACTGTGCTTTTGGGAGATTCTGAAGAGAGTTGCAGAGGTTGGTGGATGAATTTGGTAGGGTATGTAAAAGAAGAAAATTAAAAGTGAACATAGGAAAAAGTAAGGTGATGAGGATAACAAAAAGATTAGGTGACCAAAGACTGGATATCAGATTGGAGGGAGAGAGTATGGATGAGGTGAATGTATTCAGATATTTAGGAGTGGACGTGTCAGCAGATGGGTCTATAAAGGATGAGGTGAATCATAGAATTGATGAGGGGAAAAGGATGAGTGGTGCACTTAGGAGTCTGTGGAGGCAAAGAACTTTGTCCATGGAAGCAAAGAGGGGAATGTATGAGAGTATAGCTGTACCTACACTCTTGTATGGGTGTGAAGCATGGGTGATGAATGTTGCAACGAGGAGAAGGCTGGAGGCAGTGGAGATGTCATGTCTGAGGGCAGTGTGTGGTATGAATATAACACAGAGAATTCATAGTTTGGAAATTAGGAGAAGGTGTGGGATTACCAAAACTATTATCCAGAGGGCTGAGGAGGGGTTGTTGAGGTGGTTCGGACATGCAAAGAGAATGGAACAAAATAGAATGACTTCGAGAGTGCATAAATCTGTAGTGGAGGGAAGGCGGGGTAGGGGTATTCCTAGGAAGGGTTGGAGGGAGGCGGTAAAGGAGGTTTTGTGTGCGAGGGGCTTGGACTTCCAGCAAGTATGCGTGAGCGTATTTGATAGGAGTGAATGGAGACAAATGGTTTTTAATATTTGACGTGCTGTTGGAGTTTGAGCAAAGTAACATTTATGAAGGGATTCAGGGAAAACGGCAGGCTGGACTTGAGTCCTGCAGATGGGAAGTACAGTGTCTGCACGCTGAAGGAGGGGTGTTAATGTTGCAGTTTTATAAGTCCAGGGCCGGATTACCGCATAGGCAAACTAGGCATTTGCCTAGGGCCCCGCGCATTTGGGGGCCCCACAGTCCAAGGGGTTCAGGGGCTCATCCAAGACTGCGCACATGGTGCAAGTGCAAAGGGGTCCCTACCAAAAAAGTTCAAGTGTTTGGAGAGTAAAATTGATTTTTAAAAATTAATCAAAACAAAAATAAATAATGAAATAAAAAATAAAAATAAATAAACTTAACCATAGATGGCAACACTCAACACGCCTTTGTTTACATCAGAACAGCTGTGTTTTCCCTTGTTGACCATTGAGTCTGATCTAATAAGAAATATTGATTTTCATAATATAATTGATGATTTTGCCAATATGAAATCCAGAAAAAAGTTTATTTAAGAAGTGCCTGTGAATGTAAACAATTCTTTACTTTCTTGAGTTTATGTGATTTGATAGTCTTATGCATGATGCAATGATAACAATAATGGTCAGTGATTTATAAAAGGAATAATAGTGCTGTAGTGGTTATGCTGAATATAAAAGGTACATGATGTCACTACTTTAATAGCCTAATCTAGTAATACTATGCTGTCTTGAGTTTATTCTCTTTAAAATGCATGATTTAACAAGATAGTTATAATGGCTGTTGGTAAATGGTTTTGGTTGTCTTGATGTACTTTCCCTATTAAATTTAATCTAAATAGCCAGAATGTATTTAATTAGACCTTAAACAGGCTCACACCGACCCCCCCCCCCCACCCCCAAGCTGGAAGGGGTCGCTTCGCTTAACCGTAACTCAAAGGGGCCCCGCCAATCTGAATAGCCTAGGGCCCGGAGACTTCTTAATCTGGCCCTGTTTATAACTGTAGTGTAAAGCACCCCTCTGGCAAGACAGTGATGGAGTGAATAATGATAAAAGTTTTTCTTTTTCGGGCCACCCTGCCTTGGTGGGAATCGGCCGATGTGTTAATAAAAAAAATAATTTTAAGCATACCACAACCTAGAGCTTTAATTATCGAATTCAAAACGATTATTAGATCTGATATGTTAATTAAAAGTATAAAACTCCTGTCATATCTAAAGAACTTATGCAATAAAAATATAGACTAGTTAAATGTTTATTTACGTATGATTGATGAATAATAAGTTTGGCAAAAATTAGCACACTGAATTGAGGCTTATTTAGTTCAGATCTAAAAACTGAAATCTCAGCTCCGGTTTCCACTTGTAAAATTTGATATTCTACATGGCGTCAACTTCTCCAACGAAATACAAATACATTTATATGCATAGTCATATACATGTAATATTCACTCCAGTCCACATTGCTGCAACTGTCAGCTGACATACATGCTAAAAGGTACAATACAAATTAAAGAAGGTTAATATTCATTTGGATTTCTTAAATTTGATGTATTGGTGTTAGTCTTGTTTCTGTGTATATTATTATTATTATTATAATCAAAAAGAAGCGCTAAACCACAAGGGCTATACAGCGCTGCGTTTCTGTGTATAAAATATTGAAGATCAGATTAGCTTTCTGATAACTGGCTTAAAAGCTCAGCTTCTTAGCTAAATATCCCTTTTCTTTACATAATTAATTGCTTGCTGTTAAACGTTTATTATCATATTGTGGCAAATTTATTAACCATCGTCCACTCAAGATGGAATTTGTGTAGTATCTTAAACTTCATAATTAAAGTTAGAGACCATGTTTTAGAGCTTTATGACCTAACCTTTAAGGTTCGACGAGCTAAAAGAATATCTTGCTCCATTATTAGGAAAGGGAACATAAGACTCATCTACGGTGTCATATTATTGATATAAATAACAAGTTGATGAATAAGACACATTTCTAACACTTGGATATCTTTATTACCGAAATGTTTTCCCTGTACAACAGTTTCTTCAGTTGGAGACAGGTGAAAATAGCACAGGAAGCAATAGAAGTAGTCGGATACAGCTGAGAACAGTACAGGAAGCAGTACTGTTTTTACCTGTATCATGACGAGTGTAGAGGCAAGACTATGCGTCCTTTAACTGCTATTAAGAGGACCTAAAAAGTGACTTGAGTTGTAAATAATGCTCTTACCAGTATAATTTGTATCTTTCTCCGAGTAGTGTTGTAGATCATTGCTATAACTCATTAGTATTATATTACTAACACTCCCATTAATTTGTCCAAGAGGCGAAGTAACCACTGATTTCCTATTTTCCATACTTTTATTGTTAGCGTAATAAACAATTGTATTCTTTTGTATATTTGTTTATTATTTTCCCGAGTATAAGTAATGTATAATGGGGTGAAATCAGAAAGGGAACCAGTCACGAGTACTACTCCAGAAGGATCAGTTCTGGGCCCCTTATTGTTCATAATCTGCATTAATGACGTTGATGAAGAAATAAAGTGTCATGAGTAAATTCGCTTATGCCAAAAAGGGATCGATAAACAAATTAAGAGAAAGATACTAATGATCTTCAGAATAATATAGACAAGCTAATGTTGTGGTCACAAAGATGGTAGATAAAGTCCAATGTGGAAAAGCGCAGTCCCGATTTTCACAAATGAAAGTAACCCTAAAACTTATATAAAAGAA
>NW_026477904.1:0-10138 GCF_026875155.1 Cherax quadricarinatus
TTTTTTTTTTTTTTAAAATAGTTCTTAATTTGTATGAGTACTTGCTAGCCGAAAAGTTGCTGTTTTTTATCAGTGTAAATTATAACCACTAACAGCAGGTGAGCACCTTTAGGAGCCAGGAACATTTTATTTAAGTTACGACATAAAAGTCGTAACATATATATATATAATGTAGTAGGTTGGTAGACAGCAACCACCCAGGGGGGTACTACCGTCCTGCCAAATAAGTGTGAAACGAAAGCCTGTAATTGTTTTACATGATGGTAGGATTGCTGGTGTCTTTTGTCTGTCTCATAAATATGCAAGATTACAGGTACGTCTTGCTACTCCTACTTACACTTAGGTCACACTACACATACATGTACACGTTTATTTATACACACTCATCTGAGTTTTCTTTGATTTTATTCTTAATAGTTCTTGGTCTTATTATTTTTCCTTTTATATCTATGGGGAAGTGGAATAAGAATCTTTCCTCTGTAAGCCATGCGTGTTGTAAAAGTCAGCTAAAATGCCGGGAACAATGAGCTAGTAACCCCTTTTCCTGTAATAAATTACTTAAAAGAATAATAAGAAGAAAATTGTCAAAGTGGGAAGTCTGAATGTGCGTGGATGTTGTGCAAATGATAAGAAAGAGATGATTGTGGATGTTATGAATGAGAAGAGGCTGGATGTCCTGGCTTTAAGTGAAACAAAGCTGAAGGGGGTGGGAGAGTTTCAGTGGAGAGGAATAAATGGGATTAGGTCAGGGGTTTCAAATAGAGTTAGAGCTAAAGAAGGATAAAGTATGGCAGGAAAAGAGGGACCACAAATGTATTAATTCAAGGATTATGTGGAGTAAAATAAAGATTGGCTGTGAAAAGTGGGTTATAGTAAGCGTATATGCACCTGGAGAAGAGAGAAGTGTAGAAGAGAGAGAGAGATTTTGGGAAATGTTGAGTGAATGCGTAGGGAGTTTTTAACCAAGTTTGAGAGTAATGGTGGTTGGGGATTTCAATGCTAAAGTCGGCAAAAATGTGGAGGGAGTAGTAGGTAAATTTGGGGTGCCAGGGGGTAAATGAAAATGGGGAGCCTTAATTGAGCTATGTGTAGAAAGAGGTTTGGTAATAAGTAATACATATTTTATGAAGAGGATAAATAAATATACAAGGTATGATATAGCATGTAATGAAAGGTAGTTTTGTTAGATTATGTATTGGTGGATAAAAGATTGATGGGTAGCCTCCAGGATGTACACTTTATAGAGGGGCAACTGATAAGCGGATCATTATTTAGTTGTAGCTACAGTTAGAGTAAGAGTAGATGGGAAAAGAGGAAAATGGCAACAACAAGCAAGAGGGAGGTGAAAGTGTATAAACTAAGGGAGGAGGAAGTTCGGGTGAGATATAAGCAACTATTGGCAGAAAGGTGGGCTGGTGCAAGTATTAGTAGTGGGGGGGGGGTTAAAGAGGGTTGGAATAGTTTTAAAAATGCAGTATTAAAATGTGGGGCAGAAGCTTGTGGTTATAGGAGGGTGGGTGCAGGAGGAAAGAGGAGTGATTGGTGGAATGATGAAGCAAAGGGTGTGATAAAAGAGAAAAAGTTAGCTTGTGAGAGGTTTTTATAAAGCAGAAGTGTTATAAGAAGAGTAGAGTATATGGAGAGTAAAAGAAAGCAGAAGAGAGTGGTGAGAGTGCAAAAGGAGAGCAGATGATAGAGTGGGAGAGGCACTGTCAAGAAATTTTAATGAAAATAAGAAAAAAAAAATTTTTGGAGTTAAAAAAAAGTTAAAAAACCCCTAGAGAACGAAGGGATTTGTGGTTAAAAACAGAGTAGGGGATTTGTAGAGGGGAATGGGGGTTTTGGGGGTAGATGGCGAAAATATTTTTGAGGAACTTTTAAATTTCACGAAGAAAGGGGAAGGGGTAATTTCATCTTTGGCCGGGGGAGGTATACCATCTTTTAGAGTGAAAAAAACAGGGATGGGGGTGTGGGGGGGGTGGTTAGGCATTATGTAGAATGAAAGGGGGTAAAGCATGGAATGATGGGATCAAAGCAGAAAATTGTTAAAAGCAGGGGAAGAAAAGTGTTGGGGTGGTTGGACTTTTGTTTTAATAAAAGATGAAGAGGGGGAAAGGTACCTGGAAATTTGGCGAGAGAGTTATCCCTTTATTAAAGGAAGGGGGCAAAAGAATTGAAAAAAATATAGAGGAAAAGTTTACTGAGTATCCCGGAAAAGTGTACGGTAGGGTTATAATTGAAAAAATTAGAGGTAAACAGAACGTAGGATTGCGGGAGAGCAAGGAGGTTTTAGAGGGGTAGGGGATGTGTAGTAAGTTTTAATTGAGGCATATATGTGAACAGATTTAAAAAGTAGGGGAAAATTTTTTTTGCTTTATGGTTTTTTAAAAAGGATATAAGAGTGGAAGGGGCAAATTGGCGATGTTAAAGTTATAAAGGGGTAAGTTACTAAATGTGTAAGAGTTTTTAGAATAGGGGGGCCCTTAGGTGTGTAGAAAGAGGGGGATTTTCCCCCGTAAAAGTAGGTCTTAGACAGGGATGTGTAATGTCACCTGGTGTTTAATAATTTATTGGGGGGTTGTAAAAGAAGTAAATGCTAGGGTGTTCGGAGAGGGAGGGGATTAAATTATGGGGAAAAAAATAAAAAAGGGGAAATTGACACATTCTTTTTGCTGATGATGTTGTGCTATGGGAGATCCTAAAGAAAAATTGAAAAAAGTTAGTGGGTGATTTTGGGGTGTTTTAAAGGTAAAAAAGTTAAAAGGAAACATAAAAAGAGAAAGGTGATGAGGGTATAAAATAATTTAGAAAAAGAAAAATTGGATATAATTGGGGAGGGGTTGGAAAAAGTGATTTTTTTCAGATACTTGGGAGTTGACGTTGGCGGAGGGATTTATGAAGTATGAGGTTAATCATAAATTTGATGACGGAAAAAAAAGGTGAGGGGTGCATTGGGGTTAATGTGGAGACAAAAAACTTTATTAGGGAGGCAAAAAAGGGGAAAGTTAAAGTTTTAGGTCCAAACTCTTATATGGTGTGAAGTTGGGTTTGTAATGCAGCAGCGGGGAGGGGTGGAGGCATGGGATGTCCTTTTAAAGGGGCATGTGTGGTGTAAATTTTATGCAGAAAATTGGGAAAGTGTGAAAATTAAAGGTGGGATTTAATAAAAGTATTTGTCAGAGGGGCTGAAGAGGGGTTTTTGAGGTGGTTTGGTCATTTTGAGAGAATGGATCAAAGTAGAATGACAGGGGGAGTGTAAAATCTGAGGGGAAGGAAAGGGGGGTGGGGTCGTCCCCGAAAAGGGTTGGGGGGAGGGGGTAAAGGGGGGGGGTTTTAGGCGAGGGGTTTGGATTCAGCAAGCGTGCGTGGCTGTTAAATAGGAGTGAATGGAGACGAATGGTATTTCGGACCTGACGTCTGTTGGAGTGTGGCAGGGGAATATTTTGTGAAAGGGGTTTAGGGAAAAACCGGTTATTTTTTTGTAGCCGGACTTGGCCTGGAAAGGGAAAATCAATACCTGCACTCTAAAGGAGGGGTTTGGGGTATGGCAGTTTGAAGGATATGGGGTGTTTTCTTTATGGTATAGCTTTAAGGTTGTGTTTGAGCACCCTTGGGAAAAAAAAGTATTATGTGTGGTTAGGTGAAAATGTTGAATGTGATGAAAGTATTTTCTTTTTGGGGATTTTTCTTTCTTTTTTGGGTCATTCCTGCCTCGGTGTGGGAAGACGGCCGACTGTACCCCAAACAACAAATATATATATATATATATATATATATATATATATATATATAAATATATATATTATATTTATATATTTATATTTATATATAATAGATATTAACATATATATTATTATATTATAATATATATATATATATATATATATAATTTATATATATATATATACATATATATATATATATATATTATATATATATATATATTTATATATTACATATATATTATATCAGAGCATTCATATAAGAACCCATCTTAAGGCTATGTACAATTGTTTCAATTATAAAAGAGTGAAGTTTCAACAATTCTAATCTATTATTATACAGCGAAAGTTATGTTTTAAAATAGCTGATTTTTAGAATAATTCTTTCCATCCAATAAGAACTAGGAACTATGACTCTGGCTTCCACTAGATTATTGCAAACCTGTGTATGGTTAAATATGGCACTGGATTTTTGTCCTGTTCGGATCGAGTATCGGTGCTGTGATAACCTAGCATCAAGTGGTTTTCCAGTCTGCTCCACATAATATAAGTTACAACCACTACACCAGACCTTGTACACACCACTACCAGGATCCTGGGAATGAGGTCAACAACTTTTTTTTATAAGCAATATAAAAATATCACTAGTTCAAGTTTTTGAAAACTGAAGCTGATTGGATGAGCAAAATAAGAGTTGGAGAAAGAATAAAAAAAAGGCATCCTTTTTTTAAGGTAACCCTTCGTGGATGCCTAATTACGAGGCATGGTTAACACATAACTGCATGTGTCAGGTGGTCACACTTGTGTCAGGTGGTCACACTTGTGTTATGTGGTCATATTTTCAGCTCCTGACACCAAACCAGCTGTTCCTTATTTATTTTTGAATTTTAGCATTGTGTTTAATGTTTGTATCTAGGAGAGGGAACCTGGAAATAAATGGTGATACGAATACCGGACACAATGGTGAAAAAATAAACACAAACAGTATATTGTGATCCTTTATGGAAAAACGTTTCACCCACACAGTGGGCTTTACTAGTCACAAGCCTAAATAGCTATAACACCTTGCAGAAACTTCATCGTTTATCCCGCAAAACTAACATACGCACCGCCAGTCCATGCAGATCCTTATCAGATCCAATCTAAACATTCTCCACCCGACTCCATCTATAAATACTACGTACCTTCCACCATATATGATCTGCTTGTGACTTATAAGCCCACTGTGTGGGCGAAACGTTGTCGATAAAGGATCACATTATTCTCCTCAATAGGTTTGTACACTTTATCATATAATTTGTCTGTGGAACCTTCCTTTAATTATTTGGCCGAGATTACGTATGCTTAGCACCTTCATTATTTAATATAGCAAGACATTTGAGAACTGACTGGTTCAAATTTTATGTTGTGTGTGTAGACAACTGGTAATATGTCTTCTGCTCAATACTTATGATTAAGCAAATAATTAAACATAATGTATACTTATTATAGTATTATGAAAACCCTTCTTTAATAATAAGCGAAATCCGTAACATAAATAATTCAACTGTACTGTAAACTGCTCTGTAAACAGATTAGTTTTGTTTTAGGTTTTATTATGCTTGAAAATACTTTATCTCTGATTGCCTTACTGGAAAAATATTAAAAACTATATAAACTCTAATAATTTATGATCATAGAATCACTGGTATATAATACCAAGAAGCTGTTGGGTAATAAGACCATATATAAACACTTAGGATACAGGTATTGTTATACTCGTCATGCCCACTAGAGCAGGATTCTTCAGTCGATACGACGATTATAACACTCATACATATGAGCTGTCTATGATAGAGAGGATTTTGAGGTTATCAGTTCCTCAACCTGGTGTAGATGATGCTTGAAACATCAAAACTTGTCTGTACTATATATTTTAATATGAAACTTTCTGAACAGCAACACAGGTTCTCTTCTCCAACTGATTTAGGCATATCCTCACTATGGACCCTGCTCACCTGAGGACGTCATCTCCAGCTGTTGCAACTTCGCTTCTAGCTCAGATTTAAAGGTTTGTTTCTTTCCTATATGTTAAACAAAGAAATTGAACACTATTAAATCTGAGAGACTGAGCTGAAAATTACCTCTCCACTTCTACTGTCTCTAGTGTTATATTTGCCGTGGATTCGATGTTTAAAATGTATTATCACTCTTAAATAAGATAAAATACATTTCAGCCTTCCTTGGCATGTGCCATGTATGGTATAGGCTCATTTTGCACAGCCGAAAATTCTCGAGATTCTTAATGGATGCACATGTGGCTTACTTAGCTAATGATTCCTCTAGATTTTGGAAAATATACTTATGAGAATAGTTCTTGATTTTATAATCTTTTCCTGCAGTGATATTACTGATTTATTTTTAATGTTGTTACAAGTGGACAAGGAGAGGCCGGAAGTTGGAACTTTGCTTTCTGGTGAAAGCAATCTCGGTAACAAATTGTGTTGGTTGATATGTGGGTTTTGTTTATATTGTGTTGTGTTGATAGTGGGTTTTGTTGATATTGTGTTGTGTTGATATTATGTTTTGCTGGTTTTATTGCGTTTTATATTGTCTCCTAGTAGCTCTGTTCTGGTTGTGTTCTTTGAGATCGGTAACTATATGGAGTTGGTGCTATGTGGGTTACAGGAATATAGGTGTAAAAGCACACAAGACTGGGTCTTATGTGGTAGTTTTATGACTGGTATTGTAAAATAAATGGTAAAGGTCGACAGTAATACAAGTTAATTAACGTTGTCTCTTTGTTGATTCTCCACAGCACGCGTCATTATGGAACAAACTGTTAACGTGGGCTAGTAGACTTTTGTCAGTAAGTACTAAGCATTATTACATTATAACGCCCATTTAAAACAGATAGATATCTTTACTGCCGAAACGTTTCTCACAGCGAAATGCCAGAGGAAAGTTGTCTTATAATATTTATCGTTAATTCTTGCATTGACTGAAGAAGTCTGCTGAGCAGTCGATAAAATTCTGACAATTGAAACCATACCTGTTGTATACTTGTGTTGCTTCATTTACATTATCGGTATTTTATTTTACTCATTAATAGAATGATAGCCACATCCTACTCAAATATTACCCGTTTTCTCATATATTATTGTCAAGCCTAAATTGACCACTCGCCCTAGACGCCCTTCAAAAGCTGTATTTTTTTCTAATTGTTTGTTTGAACAGTAATACTTAACGAAAGCCCCACTTGAGGGTCAAACGTTATGCTAATGAAGACTTCACCCAGTTGCCTATTTTTAAATTTTCTACATGTGTATTTTTTGTAGTAAATGATTTTTGTTTTTAAAAGGCTATTAGATAAGTGCGTAATCTCGATTCATATTTTTCTCCTAAACATATAAAATAATATGTGACGAAAGTGAGGGAATGAAATCTATTAGTCAGCCGCAATGCACATTTAGGAAATGACCTTTCTGACCAAGAGCTTGTTTATACGCAGTGTTGAACAAATACAATTATAGTGATATGTGGGCTGCCAGGCTTCGCGAAAAACTCTGTTTGTGTGTGTGAAAGTTAAGGCCAGTTAATTTTTTTTTAGTTAGGCTTGGCTTATAGGGCTATTGACAGACTGAACCAATCAGATTTATTTGCTTACGAGAGAATACGTATAAGCGTATAATGATTTATTATTATTATTATTATTATTATTATTATTATTATCGTACGGTTCAAACTAGCTGGTAGTCAAACAGCGCACGGGGAACAGTTTAATCCATATAATCCATACAAGGGTAGAACCATTTCCCTGAATCAAAAACCCTTCATTTCAACGCCTTCAAGAAAAAAAAATGTATAATAGATAATTACTTCAGAACTATAATAATTAAATTTATTTACTGAAAAAAACAGAGATTATTTCAACAATTGCTGTGTTTATGGTGTTACTCTGGTCCCTGGCATATTGAAGTTGGGGGATTTAAAGGAGTAGAGCATTACTTGATGTCTGGAATTTGTTTTTAGTTTAAACAATAAAAATAATCTCGAATGGGATTTTCTTTTCTCTTAGGAATGGTGATTGGAATTAATGAAGTGTTTCTTGCAGCATTTTCCAACCACCATTAGGACTATCACAGGATAAGTCCCCACAAGACGGTGAGGGGAAAAAGTGGGGTACAGACGAAGAAAAACTTGGAGAGGAATGTCCTGAGTAGTAGAAAAGAGCCGAGGCTAAACCCAGCAGCAGAGCATTGTATGGCAGATGTATGACGAGCATAAAAAAGCAGGAAACTTCTAGAGGTTTTGCTGATGTTAGTATTGAGTATATCTTGATAATGTAGGGGGAAGAAAGCGGGCAGTTAGAGGAGGAGCAATAGAAGAGGCATGCTTGAAGATTTAAGATAGTGACAGGTGTGTCGGTTTACTGCTGTATGTCAGTAACGGAGTCATTTTTGAGTTTGAAGGATGATTTCGTTTTTTACCGTTTCAAGTTATATAATAAAGTATTGAAGTGTGATCTAATGCTTTTCAGAGTGTTTGTTTTAAGCTTAACGGTTCCTTGTTGAAGTCGTAGAGATAAACTTCCTCCCAATGGCTCGCCTTGCTGTGTGGTTCAGTCGTTTGTAGGCCAAATTTTCTTAAGCATATCTTCTTTTTTATTCCTCCATTTGTCATTTTTCTTCCGCTTCCTCGGAATCGTTCAGTAGGTTGGAAGACTGAGAACGAATCTGTGAATGGTCAGGAGCAGTTGTGGAAAGCAGCTGTTGGTGTATGTCATCAGTGTCATTTGTAGGGAGTTTGTACATTGGGTAGGTGGTGGCTCTGAACAAGAGCAGCTGCAGTGGGTTCTAGAATCATTTTTAGGTCCTGCCAAAGCTGATGTTTTTTGGAGAAATCGTGAGATATATCAGACTGAAGGTGGAGAATGAGGGATGGTAAATATTGGCATGTTGTTGAGTCTGAGAGTTCATAGAGAGAGGAGTTGTGTTAAAGGATCCGATTGTACTTCATTTTGCATTTGTGAGCAAACATCATGCAATAATAAAATTTTTTATAGGGGGAGCGTCAGGTAGTGGAGAGATTAAGTTGCTAGTGGGAGGACGACGGTGAGTGGCTCTGAGAATTTTGGTGGTATCAGCTTGCAATTTTGTTGATGGCAGGATATGCTGGAGATTTTGTAGATGTTTGATTTGTCCTTTTGGATTTTCTTGATAATTTCTTTCACTCATAGGGCATTAAAAAAAGAGTGCGATGTTCACTTTTACAGTTCAGATATTTTTAACGGAAGAGGTGGTAGTGCAAGGCTTTGAAAAACCATGTCTTTCACACCACAAGTTTGAGCAGAATTTCTTATCCTAAAGGGACAGTCTTGAAGAGATGAAGGAAAAGGGGAAATATTTTTAAAGGGGGCTGATGTGTTGAAATACTAAATTTTCAGAGGGCTGGATTTACTCTGCTACATTTTTCTCATGCCCAAACCACCTCAACAATCCTCCACAGCCCCTGAATTTATTTTTGGGTAATTCAAAAGTCTTTAAAATACTATACCCCCAATTCTCATAAATTCCCTCTACATAGCCCCCGAAACCCCGATATTCCACTCCTCTAGTCTCCTCCTCGTTGAACTTTAGAACCCCAATTTCACTCGTTTTGCTTGCTTGTAAAACTGACTCGCCATTTTCCCCTTTTTTTTCTAAAAGCCTTAGTCTTTACAATGTTTCAATACCCCTTCTCAATCAATTTACTCTCACTGTTTTGTTAAACCCAAACTTTCATAATCCAATTGCCCTAAAAACCATTCCCCCAAAAAAACTAAACAATTTTCTTCCTCTATACTCCCCCTAATCAATATCTAAAACCCCTTTATTTCCTAATTTTGTCACTTCTTCATCATACTGTTCCCAAGTTTTTAAATTTAAAAATTCCCCCATTGCATTCCCTCCGCATTAATTTATAACCTTTACAATTTTTTTTCCCCGAAACTGCAAAACTTTTTTAAAATTTTCAAACTTTTTAAAAAATAAAAGGAAAAAAGAAAATTTTTTTTTTTCATCATTATAACTTATTTTAGACTGTCTACAACCCTGAAAAAGTTCTTTAAATTTTAAATTTAAAAAAAATCAGCACTATCCCCATGGCACAATAATGTAAACCCCCAACGTGTGAGGGCCATAAATTTTTATAAAGTGGCAATAAAATGTCTTTTAACAAAAAGTACTTAGCATTTTAGGACTGAAGTCAAACTAAGAATCATACATAAAAAACCCGTACTTAGTAAGACAAACAAAATAAAGTCTAAGTGATCGATAGAGGGATTCTCCACTTACCGAAATTAAAAATATTAAACAAAAATTTTTAAAAAAAATTTTCAAATTTGTCTTAGAAAAAATCCAATGACAAAGCAAATCTTTCCCCCTGGTCAAAATTTT
>NW_026477905.1:0-11319 GCF_026875155.1 Cherax quadricarinatus
CCTCCCTTTTTTGCCCCTTCTTTTCGATTTCCCTTAACCTTTCTCGTAGGACATACCTTTAGCTCTGGGACTAGCGTGCAACCCTTTGCACTTATCTCTAGTTTCTTTACATGCTTGGCTAGATGTGGGTTCCAAACTGGTGCCGCATACTCCAATATGGGCCTAACGTACAGAGTGTACAGGGTCTTGAACGATTCCTTATTAAGATGGCGGAATGCTGTTCTTAGGTTTGCTAGGCGCCCATATGCTGCAGCAGCTATTTAGTTGATGTGCACCTCAGGAGATGTGCCTGGTGTTATACTCACCCCAAGATCTTTTTCCTTGAGTGAGGTTTGTAGTCTCTGACCCCTAGACTGTACTCCGTCTGCGGTCTTCTTTGCCCTTCCCCAATCTTCATGACTTAGCACTTGATGGAGTTTACCTGGAGAGAGTTCCGGGGGTCAACGCCCCCGCGGCCCGGTCTGTGACCAGGCCTCCTGGTGGATCAGAGCCTGATCAACCAGGCTGTTGCTGCTGGCTGCACGCAAACCAACGTACGAGCCACAGCCCGGCTGATCAGGAACTGACTTTAGGTGCTTGTCCAGTGCCAGCTTGAAGACTGCCAGGGGTCTGTTGGTAATCCCCCTTATGTGTGCTGGGAGGCAGTTGAACAGTCTCGGGCCCCTGACACTTATTGTATGGTCTCTTAACGTGCTAGTGACACCCCTGCTTTTCATTGGGGGCATGGTGCATCGTCTGCCAAGTCTTTTGCTTTCGTAGTGAGTGATTTTCGTGTGCAAGTTCGGTACTAGTCCCTCTAGGATTTTCCAGGTGTATATAATCATGTATCTCTCCCTCCTCCCGTTCCAGGAATACAGGTTTTAGGAACCTCAAGCGCTCCCAGTAATTGAGGTGTTTTATCTCTGTTATGCGCGCCGTGAAAGTTCTCTGTACATTTTCTAGGTCGGCAATTTCACCTGCCTTGAAAGGTGCTGTTAGTGTGCAGCAATATTCCAGCCTAGATAGAACAAGTGACCTGAAGAGTGTCAACATGGGCTTGGCCTCCCTAGTTTTGAAGGTTCTCATTATCCATCCTGTCATTTTTCTAGCAGATGTGATTGATACAATGTTATGGTCCTTGAAGGTGAGATCCTCCGACATGATCACTCCCAGGTCTTTGACGTTAGTTTTAAGCTCTTTTGTGTGATTGGAATTTGTTTTATACTCTGTTGAAGTTTTAATTTCCTCATGTTTACCATATCGGAGTAATTGAAATTTCTCATCGTTGAACTTCATATTGTTTTCTGCAGCCTTTTGAAAGATTTGGTTGATGTCCGCCTGGAGCCTTGCCTTGCCTTGTCCTGTTTCCTGACAAACCTGGCCCGGTGGCCTGGTGGCTAAAGCTCCCGCTTCACACACGGAGGGCCCGGGTTCGATTCCCGGCCGGTGGAAACATTTCGACACGTTTCCTTACACCTGTTGTCCTGTTCACCTAGCAGCAAATAGGTACCTGGGTGTTAGTCGACTGGTGTGGGTCGCATCCTGGGGGACAAGATTAAGGACCCCAATGGAAATAAGTTAGACAGTCCTCGATGACGCACTGACTTTCTTGGGTTATCCTGGGTGGCTAACCCTCCGGGGTTAAAAATCCGAACGAAATCTTATCTTATCTTATCTTATCTTACCTAACCTAACAATGATAACACCAAACATGGCGACTCCCCTGCCTTCCCTGGCTTCAACACTCTTGTTAATCTCACAGGTATGACCAACGATCCTGATGCGCTAACTACTGAAAATACAAGTCTTCGTATATCACTGGCCAAACACGAATCCAAGATAGCTAACCTTGAGAACAAGATTCTTGAATTTGAACACAAATTTATGACACCTGAAACGAGCAACTTCAGCAAAACTTTACAAACAGCCATAACCTATCATACGGAACAAATAGCAACATTAAACACTAAGGTTGAAGAAGCTATCAAGGACTGGAAGAACAACATGAATGCCCAACTGAATGATTACCTTCAAAACCATGGAAATAAGTCACTTTGTCTGACTTTTGTGGGTTATCCTAGGTTCTCTACACATATGCTGCTATGTATGATAATCTATGTAACTGTATTTGTGTATACCTGAATAACCTACTTACAATCAGGAAAGTTTATCTGTCTACAGCACTCTCTTCACCAGTGACAAACCAAACGAACTCTAAGGATACCACTCTTAAGATCATCAAAAACCAGCTACGAGTGAACGTAATAGCTAATGAAATTAAGGCGGTTCATCTGCTAGGAAACCAAGATAGAAAACAATGTTATGCATGGATTATACTCGCATGACATGTCAGAATCTGTTGTACAGGTTAAGAAAGCTCAAAGGGGAAAATAATGACAAAATCCACCAGTGCTTCACACGGGATGGAAAAATCGTAGCGAGGAAAACAGATGTAGGCAGGATGTACGTATACAATCACTAATGAACATGAGCTATCTAACTTCCTAAGAGATGCTGATCTTACCGAGACTGATTAGCCTGATGAACCTAACCACAGTTCTCTGTTTAGTGCTATGCATTGTTGTGGCCCTTGGCTTGATGGGTAAAGCTCTCGCTTCACACGCTGAGTGTCTGGGTTCGATTCCCGGCATGGGTAGAAACATAGGGCGTATTTCCTTACACCAGTTGTCTATGTTCACCCATCAGTAAAGTGGGTACCTGGGTGTTAGTCGACTGGTGTGGGTTGCATCCTGGGACAAAATTGACCTAATTTGCCCAAAATGCTCTGCATAACTAATGGTTTTCTATGAAGTAGTATGTCATTGATGTCAGCTAGGCTTGTATAACTTGTACATGTACTTGCAGTTATTTAATTTTATTGCTGAACAAATAGTGCATTACTTCACTTTTTTGTTATTAATTATTATTTTTTTCTTTTTGTACAATCATTCGTTTAGCAAAAAAAGAAAGGTATACATTATTTCTTCATAGTCAGTTCTTAGTCTTATTTTGATTACCCCTCAAATTTTTACTATAACATAATTTTAGTTTTTTAAGCAGTGATAATTAAATATCACGAAGTGTCAGTTTGATTGTTTTGATGTTAATGTAATCCTAAATTTAAAATAAAAAGTAAATGTTTTGCAATAGAAATGTCTAAAGTTTCTAATTAATTTTTTTAAACATTTTAAAATGTTTAAAATACATGTGTGACCAGTATTTCTGCTCATCTCTGTATCAAGTAAAATTGTCAGATCTGTGAAGCTCATTATTGTGCCTTTTATTCTTCTGTATTGTGAATTTTATTTATTAATTTTATTATTATTATTATATTTGGGGGTGAGCACAAAACCCATAGAAAGTTGTGCTGTGCCTGTTGAATGGGAGGCAGTAGGATTAGATGCAAAGGGAGGGTAGGTCTTGATTCCTCAGATCAAGAGCTCTAAGCATTAAGGTCCTTCCCTTCTATTGTAACACTGAGCTTGTGTTGCAGATATGTGCAGTACTTCGCTGGGTTACTGTCTGGGGTGATCCGCATCAACTCTAGTCCACTCTACCTCCACACACTCACCATGTATGGTATCCCTCACTTTGAACCTAGAGGAGGCTGCCATCTTTTTATCAAAGTAAGTGCCTTGATGATGGCGTAAACTCAGAGGTTTACACAGCATTTTCTTCACTCTTCACAGTATTTTCTTCTCAGACATAGAGACAGCATACTGGGGCCCTGACCACTACTAGGTTGATGGGCTGATGACATCATCATCACCTCTCTGCTACCTCTCTTCCACATTAGTCAGAAGCCTAATGTATAGGTGAAATGTGTCAGAAATAAAAATACCTAACCATAGCATGTCCTACTCGTCTGTTTGTCAGTACTGTGTACCATTCTAGTCAAATCAAATCAGTTTTTTGTTTTTGTTTATTTTTTATTAACACCAGGAAATAGCAAACAAGAGGACTCTAATAGCAATAGTGAGGATAAATTACCAAAAACAACTGGTGGGAGCTCCATTGTTGGTGCTAGGGAGGATAGAAGTAAGACAGGGAAACATGCACCAACAGGGAATACAGTCACAGAAACCCAAGGCAAGCGGAAACCAAGCCTGTGCACATAGTATGCACTTGGTATCTGCTGGCATGGGAAATCTGGAAAAACAGATGGGACGTGCAACTATGACCACCCTAGAAAATGCCATGCCCATATGACAACAGGAAAATGCAAACTCCCTTCCTGTAAGCTTTTTCACCCTGAAATGTGTACCTCTTCAGTACGGAAAGACTGTGCTATAACTTAAATGCCAGCATACCATCTGAAGGGGGCAAAAAGATACAAAACATCCAGGCCATGGGAAAACCTGGGTAGCCACAGCCACTCAAGAGGGAGAGTTTTTTAGTGCCAGGAAGGAAAAAAAACTGGCAGGAAATGGCAGAAATCGTACACCAAATCCAGTCATTCCTGGAGTGGAACCACAGTCGATGGCCTCCACTCCAAACCAACAGATACAGATACTAATGGCCGGAAAAAAAATCCCCCCCCAGTACCAACAATACCACCAGTCCGATAACATTCTTCTTTGCAAATATACAGGGTCTAAAGCCAGCAACAAACAACAAAATACCTTTCATCCGTGGACTGCTTGCAGAGGCAAAGGCAATGTTCGCGGCTTTCACTGAGACCCACATAAAGGATCACTTGGACAATGAAATATGGATCCCAGGTTACAACCTGTACAGATGTGACAGAGTGAACAGGCAAAAGGGGGAGGTTGGCCTGTACATTGCAGAGTCACTTGTTTGCACAGAACTGCTTAATGCCTCAAATGACGTAGTGGAAGTTTTAGCAGTAAAGGTCGAGAACCAAAACCTAGTCATTGTGGTAGTCTACAAGCCTCCGGATGCAACATCCCAGCAATTCCAGGAACAGCTGTTAAAAATTGACCACTGTCTGGAAAATCTTCCAGCTCCTGCACCCAACATCTTGCTCCTGGGGATTTCAACTTAAGGCACCTAAAATGGGGAATATAGCAAATAATATTGTTGCAGTAATAACACAGGAGGCAGCTCTGATGAAACTCACACTCACACGAGCTTTTAAATCTCTGCACAAAATTCAATTTAAACCAGCAAATAATAGAGCCTACTAGACTGGAGAATACACTAGACCTCATCTTCACTAACAATGATGATCTGATAAGAAATGTCACCATATCAAAAACAATATACTCAGATCACAACATAATTGAGGTTCAGACATGTATGCGAGGAGCCCCAGACCGACAAAATGAGACTAGTCACGAGGGAGCATTCACCAAATTCAACTTCAATAACAAAAACATAAAGTGGGACCAAGTAAACCAAGTCCTAACCGATATAAGCTGGGAAGATGTACTAAGCAACACAGACCCAAACTTATGCCTAGAACAGATTAACTCGGTGGCACTCGATGTATGCACAAGGCTTATTCCTCTTAGAAAAAGGAGGAGTAGATGTAAAATAGAAAGAGACAGGCGCTCCCTTTACAGGCGACGGAAAAGAATAACAGAGCGCTAAAAGAGGTCAATATATCTGAAATGCGCAGGGAGACACTGGTCAGAGAAATAGCAAGCATCGAACTTAAGCTAAAAGAATCCTTTAGGAGTCAGGAATCGCGGGAAGAACTAAAAGCTATAAATGAAATCGAAAGAAACCCAAAGTATTTCTTCTCCTATGCCAAATCAAAATCGAGAACAACGCCCAGTATTGGGCCCCTACTTAACAAGATGGGTCCTACACAGATGACAGCAAGGAAATGAGTGAGCTACTCAAGTCCCAATATGACTCAGTTTTTAGCAAGCCGCTAACCAGACTGAGAGTCGAAGATCAAAATGAATTTTTTATGAGAGAGCCACAAATTTGATTAACACAAGCCTATCCGATGTTATCCTGACGCCAAATGACTTCGAACAGGCGATAAATGACATGCCCATGCACTCTGCCCCAGGGCCAGACTCATGGAACTCTGTGTTCATCAAGAACTGCAAGAAGCCCCTACACGAGCCTTTTCCATCCTATGGAGAGGGAGCATGGACACAGGGGTCGTCCCTCAGTTACTAAAAACAACAGACATAGCCCCACTCCATAAAGGGGGCAGTAAAGCAACAGCAAAGAACTACAGACCAATAGCACTAACATCCCATAAACATAAAAAATCTTTGAAAGGGTCCTAAGAAGCAAGATCACCACCCATCTAGAAACCCATCAGTTACACAACCCAGGGCAACATGGGTTTTAGAACAGGTCGCTCCTGTCTGTCTCAGCTACTGGATCACTACGACAAGGTCCTAAATGCACTAGAAGACAAAAAGAATGCAGATGTAATATAAAACAGACTTTGCAAAAGCCTTCGACAAGTGTGACCATGGCGTAATAGCGCACAAATGCGCGCTAAAAGAATAACAGGAAAAGTCGGTCGATGGATCTATAAATTTCCTCACTAACAGAACACAGAGAGTAGTCGTCAACAGAGTAAAGTCCGAGGCAGCTACGGTGAAAAAGCTCTGTTCCACAAGGCACAGTACTAGCTCCATCTTGTTCCTCATCCTCATATCCGACATAGACAAGGATGTCAGCCACAGCACCGTGTCTTCCTTTGCAGATGACACCCGAATCTGCATGACAGTGTCTTCCATTGCAGACACTGCAAGTCTCCAGGCGGACATCAACCAAATCTTTCAGTGGGCTGCAGAAAACAATATGAAGTTCAACGATGAGAAATTTCAATTACTCAGATATGGTAAACATGAGGAAATTAAATCTTCATCAGAGTACAAAACAAATTCTGGCTACGAAATAGAGCGAAACACCAACGTCAAAGACCTGGGAGTGATTATGTCGGAGGATCTCACCTTCAAGGACCATAACATTGTATCAATCGCATCTGCTAAGAAAAATGACAGATGGATAATGAGAACCTTCAAAACTAGGGAGGCCAAGCCCATGATGACACTCTTCAGGTCACTTGTTCTATCTAGGCTGGAATATTGCTGCACTCTAACAGCACCTTCAAGCAGGTGAAATTGCCGACCTAGAAAATGTACAGAGAACTTTCACGGCGCGCATAACGGAGATAAAACACCTCAATTACTGGGAGCGCTTGAGGTTTCTAAACCTGTATTCCCTGGAACGCAGGAGGGAGAGATACATGATTAATATACACCTGAAAAATCCTAGAGGGACTAGTACCGAACTTGCACACGAAAATCACTCACTACGAAAGCAAAAGACTTGGCAGACGATGCACCATCCCCCAATGAAAAGCAGGGGTGTCACTAGCACGTTAAGAGACCATACAATAAGTGTCAGGGGCCCGAGACTGTTCAACTGCCTCCTCCAGCACACATAAGGGGGATTACCAACAGACCCCTGGCAGTCTTCAAGCTGGCACTGGACAAGCACCTAAAGTCAGTTCCTGATCAGCCGGGCTGTGGCTCGTACGTTGGTTTGCGTGCAGCCAGCAGCAACAGCCTGGTTGATCAGGCGCTGATCCACCAGGAGGCCTGGTCACAGACCGGGCCGCGGGGGCGTTGACCCCCGAAACTCTCTCCAGGTAAACTCCAGGTAAACTCCAGTTGTTTCCCACTAAGGTAGGGTGGCCCCCAAAAAAAAAAACTTTTCATCATCATTCACTCCATCCCCTGTCTTGCCAGAGGTGCACTTACACTACATATAACACAGCAGCATTAACACCCCTCCTTCAGAGTGCAGACACTGTACTTCCCATCTCCAGGACTCAAGTCTGGCCTGCTGGTTTCCCTGAATCCCTTCTGAAATATTATCCTGCTCACACTCCAGCATCATGTCAAGTCCTAAAAACTATTTGTCTCCATTTGCTCCTATCTAACATGCTTACACATGCTGGAAGTCCAAGCCCCTCACACACAAAACTTCCTTTACCCCCTCCCTCCAGCCTTTCCTAGGTCAACCTCTACCTTGCCTTCCCTCCACTACAGATTTATACACTCTCAAAGTCATTCTATTTTGTTTCATTCCCTCTACATTTCTGAACCACCTCAACAACCCCTCCTCAGCTCCCTGGATAATAGTTTTGGTAATCCCACACCTCCTAATTTCCAAACTAAGAATTCTCTGCATTATATTCACACCGCACATTGCCCTCAGACACATCTCCACTGCCTCCAGCCTTCTCCTTGTTCCAACATTCACCACCCATGCTTCGCACCCATGTAAGAGCATTGGTAAAACTATACTCTCATACATTCCCCTCTTTGCTTCCAGGGACAAAGGTCTTTGTATCCATAGACTCCTCAGTGCACCACTTGCCTTTTTCCCCTCGTCAGTTCTATGATTCACCTCATTTTTCATAGACTCATCTTCTGACATGTCCACTTTTAAATACCTGAATACATTCACCTCCTCCCTCCAATTTGATATCCACTCTTTCATTGCCTAATTTTTTTGTTATCCTCATCACCTTACTCTTTCCTATACAGTGGACCCCCGCATAACGATCAGCTCCCAACTCGACTAGTTATGTAAGTGTATTTTTGTAAGTGCTTTTGTAGGTGTATTTGTGGGGGTCTGAAACGGACTAATCTAATTCACAATATCTTATGGGAACAAATTCGGTCTATAACGGCACCCAAACAGACTTCTGGATTGAAATAATATCGTTATCCGGGGGTCCACTGTATTCACTTTTAATTTTCTTCTTTTACATACCCTACCAAATTCATGCACTAACCTCTGCAACTTCTCTCCGAATCTCCCAAAAGCATGGTCATCACAAAGACAACTGTGGACAACTTCCACTTTGTGTTAAATTTCTTTATCTTTTAAACCCCCACACCTCTTACCAAACACCCGAGCATTCACTTCTCTATAACCCCATCTATAAATATATTGAACAACCAATGTTAGACATTCATACATGCTTATCTAAGGCCTACTTTTACTGGGTTGGCATGCAAAGAGTACGTAACCTTTATTCGGCGCATTACACACCCTCATTTACAGGCTATCTCCCCCAACGCCAGCGAACCAGTAGACTAAAGAGTTGATGAATGTGGCGCCCGTCGTTCAACTAGTGACCAGGTATCTAGCCAATAAGAAGATGGTTTTTTGGCAATCGCAGAGTTATGTGGGTACCGCTCTCCTGTCTGCCCTTGTCAATTTGCCCATTCTAGAAGCGGTTGAAGTCACGGTCTGCTATCTGTGCTTCTATTTCTGCTTTGCTACCGTGGATGCACGATACTTAGCTCTGTCCCAAGTGTACATATAGCTGTTATAGAATTGGTGAAGGAAATATTAATTCTAAACATTTTTCTACTGTGTTTATTTGCTCCCATTACACCCGGGTAACAGCCATTTTGGAATCCTGGTTGTAATATGTAGAAACCTTCCAGAGCTGGAGCTGGACTTATAAAAACGGTTGAGCCTAAAGGTGAAGCTCGTAGCAGGAAAGCATGGCACTGCTGTCTGGCATTGCCTATTACTAATTTTGCGTGTCAATTGTTAATAGCCGTTCGTGTTGAGAATTTTGGCAGTCAGCTTGCTTGTATGCTTATTCTGCATCGAACTGTGCATACTAAGCGTGTTTCTGCAAACTTACGTGTTACGTTGGGGTATTTCTGCATTCGTACTGTGACAAAGGAATAACTTATGCCACCTATACGATCCGAGCCGCTGGTGTCGGCATATTACTTAGCATAATCCTACCCTAAATGTCCCCTACACGAATCAGCGTTGTTGGCCAGAATTGCTCGTTCCATTCGGCAATACATAACAAACGCACTCTCACAGCTGCGCAACTGCGTACCACTGATGCCGACTACAACTTATAGAATGACAGAGATGGCAACCATCAGATCTCCTCCCTCTAACGGAGCTAGGCAAAAACTCCCTATGTTTCACGCAGAGAGGAAGATGATACACCTACGGAGCAAAATGGTCATTATAGTGCAGCTGTTGTTCTCAGGTGAATCACGTTCGTGGACACTTGATCTGCAAAAATCATCTTGAGCAAACTAGGGAACAGAGTGCATACGCAAGGGAAGAATTTGATAGGGAAAGAGAAAGGAGGCAGTTTTCGCATTCTGTAAATAATTTTAGTTTACAGAAAGCAGTACAGTTTGTTCCCCGCTTCAATGAGGCCGAACCAGAGCAATTTTTTCGAAAGCTTCGAAAATCAGGCTCGAGCCTTGAGGTGGCCGGAACAGCATTGGGCATCGTTGGTTCATACAGCATTATGGGTAAGGCACAAGAATTCACGTCAGTATTAAATGACGTTGAATTTCTGATTATCAAGTAGTGAAGACCACAGTGTTGGGAGCATATACATGTATCCCAGCAAATACCGCAAGAGTTTCAAATTGGGCAGACGACAGCTTGGTCAATCCCTAGTAGACTTTGTGAGACAGCAAACCAAAGCTTTTACCAGCTGGTATAAAGCAAGTGGTGTCTCTACCTTTGAGGAGCTGGTGCAGCTTATTCTGATTGATAACCTGCTGGAGTCTGTGGGACCAGAGGTTCGAGTCTTTCTGCAGGATCGTGACTTAACCACTGCATTGGAGGCAGCCAGGTTGGCTGATACCTTCGAAACTAACCGCTCCTTGTCCGAGCGGTCCCGTCTCTCTTTTCAACAGCCTGGCATCAGCAGAGATCGTCAACCTTGGAGAATGAAGTGCCAGCCGGAGGGAGAACGTCTACGTCAGCCAACCAAGTCACCTGGTGAGCCACGCTTCTCAACATATGGTCCACCTGCGGAGAGGCAAACTACTCATGGTGCATCTCGACAACAGTATCCAGAGAGACACCAGCCAGAACGACACCATTTGCAACGTCAACAGGGAGTAAAGGGCAAGCCTGTCGTCTGCTTCAGGTGCAATAAAGTAGGTCACATCAGTTCCAACTGCCCCCATAAACCCCAACCCATTGGGAAAATCTCTAATATCCCTAGTAACATGTCCCCTAGAGAAGTAGAAAAAGGTATGGCCCCTTATTATTGCAAAAGTCTTATTTCCCTTCAGGAAAACTCAGAAACAACTGAAGTAAAGACCTTTAGAGATACTGGAGCATATTGCTCACTTGTAAGAGAGGGAATATTACCCCTTTCAAAAGAATACTTCTTTGAATTCCTCTGTTTTATTGGAAGCATTTGGAGGAGCTATATATTCAGTTCCTTTGCATAAAATTTATGTACAGTGCAAATATTCACTGGGTACTTGACTGTAGGTGTCTCAAAAGGATTCCCATGAAAGATGCAGTGTTATTACTGGGTAATAACATTACTACTGTTTTGTTCGTGTCCTGAACCTATAATGATTAATTCTTCTCCGGTGT
>NW_026477909.1:0-27264 GCF_026875155.1 Cherax quadricarinatus
AAAGGACGTCAACAACAGTAGTTTAATATGTTTTTTATGCACCCATACCCTTTCGTGGGCGGTAGTCAAAAGTTTACAAGAGGTACATAAGGGGTTTCCAGGGACTGGGCCTCAAAGTTTTGATAGCTGAGCAAGTTACAGAGGTAATGAATTCACAATTTTAAAAAGGTAATGAACTCACAATTTAAAAAGGTAATGAACTCCAGGTAGGTCTAGTCACAATCATGACAAGTTACAAAGGTATTTACAGATTACAGAGGTACACAATGGCCCAGGGACTGGACTCCAAAGTTTTGATAGCTGAGCAAGTTACAGAGGTAATGAATTCACAATTTACAAAGGTAATGAACTCACAATTTACAAAGGTAATGAACTCCAGGTAGGTCTAGTCACAATCATGACAAGTTACAAAGGTATTTACAGATTACAGAGGTACACAATGGGTCCAGGGACCGGGCTCCAAAGTTTTGATAGCTGAGCAAGTTACAGAGGTAAATGAATTCACAATTTACAAAGGTAATGAACTCACAATTTACAAAGGTAATGAACTCCGGGTAGGTCTAGTCACAATCATGACAAGTTACAAAGGTATTTACAGATTACAGAGGTACACAAGGGTCCAGGGACCGGGCTCCAAAGTTTTGATGGCTGAACTAGGTACAAGGTAATGATATCACAAGTTACAAAGGTAATGAACTCACAAGTTACAAAGGTAATGAATACTGTAAGAATGGTTACTTACGTTTATACATGGCTGCAATCATGAACAAATTTTAGAGTAATTGAGCATTCACACTTCCACACCCGGTCACAACTTTTGTGAGTTATTGGTGCAAATGTTGATTGCCGGATCTCTCTCTCTCACACACACACACACACACATACAAAATTCATACACACACACACATACAAATTCATACACACACACACACACAAATTAATACACACACCCCACACAAACAACACACACAAACACACACACACACACACACACACCACACACACACACACACACACACACACACACACACATACACACCACACACACACACACACACACACCCCAACACACACACACACACACAACACATACACACACTTTACACACACACACTCATCCCACACACACACACACACACACACACACACCCCACACTCACATCACACACACACACACACACACACACCACCCCACACACACACACACACCACACACACACAGCCAAATCCCAAAGTCATGAAGATTGGGGAGGGGCAAAGAAGACCGCAGACAGAGTATAGGCTAGGTGGACAAAGACTACAGACCTCACTCAGGGAGGAAAGACCTTGGGGGTGACCATAACACCGAGCACATCACCGGAGGCACAATCAACAAATAACTGCTGCAGCATACGGGCGCCTGGCAAACCTGAGAATAGCGTTCCGAAAACCTTAATAAGGAATCGTTCAAGACACTGTACACTGTGTATGTTAGGCCATACGGGGAGTATGCGAAACCAGTCTGGAACCCACACCTGGTCAAGCACGTCAAGAAGTTAGAGAAAGTACAAAGGTTTGCAACAAGGTAGTCCCAGAGCTCAAGGGAATGTCGTACGAGGAAAGGTTAAGGGAAAATCGGACTGACGACACTGGAGGACAGAAGGGTCAGGGGAGACATGATAACGACATACAAGATACTGCGGGGAATAGACAAGGTGGACAGAGATAGGATGTTCCAGAGAGGGGACACAGGGACAAGGGGTCAAACTGGAAGCTGAAGACTCAGACGAGTCACAGGGACGTTAGGAGTATTTCTTCAGTCATAAGTTGTCAGCAAGTGGAATAGCCTAGAAAGTGAAAATAGTGGAGGCAGGAACCATACAGTTTTAAGAAGAGGTATGACAAAGCTCAGGAAGCAGAGAGAGAAGGGGGATCCAGTAGCGATCAGTGAAGAGGCGGGGCCAGGGCTGAGTCTCGACCCCTGCAACCCCAATTAGGTGAGCACAATTTGGTGAGTACACACACACCACACATGCAATATGTGGGAATGCTTTATTTACAGCTAGCAAAGTCAGGGTTTTCTCCAGATGGTCTGTAATATACCACTGTGGATAAAATACTTAGCCATTTCTTGCACTTCTGATGAGTTTTTTCTAAAATCATTAATTTTTAACGCACTCCAGTACGTTGATAATCCACATTAACCCTAATATAGTTCTACTACCTTTACTAGTGTACAATACTGCGAGAGTGTTCCTCAAGTTCTAGATTATACAAATAACATCCACTACTTAACTTACAACAATTTAAGTAAGGAAGGTGAGTTAAGGGAAGTATGAGGTGGCAGGAACTGCCACTAACTGACGTAACCGCCACTACACTGCCGTAGCCGCCACTACACTGCCGAGCCGCCACCTAGCACTCGCGTAAGCCGCCACAACACTGCCGTAGCCGCCACTACACTGCCCGTAGCCGCCCACTACACTGCCGTAGCCGCCACCACACTGCGTAGCCGCCACTACACTGTGCCGTAGCCGCCACTACAACTGCGTAGCCGCCACTACACTGCCGTAGCGCCACTACACTGCCGTAGCCGCCACTACACTGCCGTAGCCAGCCACTACCAACTGCCGTAAGCCGCCACTACACTGCCGTAGCGCGCCCACCACACTGCCGTAGCCGCCACTACTAGCCGTACATATAATACAAAATTGTTACCGGTGCCGTGCAGTATCTGGTCATAATTCCAAAACATATATCCCCAGGAGACCCCAAGAGAACATTACCAGGTATCATCCACATGGCTCGGTGCTACAGAAAGTAAAAAATGAAAAACTATATATATAAGTTGCCAAGTGCTTTACTAACACCTGTCAAGCAGTTCATGAGTTTGCCATCACACGAGACCCACTCCTTAACCACGTCAATTAAGAACAAAAAATTAGTTTCCAAGCAATAGTATATATATTTGAGTTTTGAATAAAACCATCATACAAACTAATGATCATACCTAACATTTAATACATTCAAACTGCACCCATACCAATCGTAAGCCAACCGTTCACATCCACATGTATTCAAGAAGCCAAGCCTCGTGTACCCTCTAAGGTATTAACTCCCATAAATCCCTGAACCTGAATCTTGCAATATCCCCTGGGAAAATTTTGATTTTCCCGAACTATAGCGCCTAATAGGTGTTTAATTGTGTCGATATGAGTCAAATGATGTATTTGACAATAGGATTGGTAAGAACCAAGAGAGTTCCCTTTGCGCATGCGCGCATGTGCAGATCTAGGTCTCCGGGCCATGGGGGAGGCAGGAGTGTTTTGAATGTTGGTGAGGAGGCTGGAAGCATTGAACCAAGGTAATTGACATCCACGCGCCTAAGAATAATATAGGTCTCATTTCATAATAGGAAGTGACGTAACTGTTCCTGGTGAAGAGTGAGGAACGTGATTACGGGACCCCTGTAAAAGGAGAAAAATTAGTGATAATGGTTTGGACCGGGTGACTGGTGCGCGGCCATGGTTGTGTGTCCCAGGGAAGTACCCGTGTGTTAATCCCTCGCGTCATACGGGCCTCAATCTAAATGGAGTGACCTCTAATGTGTAAATAATTATGAGACATTAAATCGTCTTGTGAAAGGTAATGGTAATCAGTGATAATAACATTGATAAAGAAAGTGCGGGATGTGAAATAGATTCGCCCTGCTCTCCGAGTGAATGAGTATTCTCGTACCGAGGATAGTGAAGCTTATGGAAAGCACGACTCTAAACCGGGAACAAACCGGACAGGTACCTCATCCTGCTGGAATAAGACAACCGTGTCGGTGTATGCAGGACATCGAAATGAGATGGTGAATGAGAAATAAGGAGATCAATCACCCACAGTTAAGTAACCCTCTAGTTATAACAGACTGATACTGGCCAGTTAGGTATGTGTTTTAATTGGATAGGTTATGAAAAAAGTTTTGAAACCACTAGCATCAAATGACCACCAAGAATATCTGGTAAGTGGAGAGATTATGTACAAGTGTTTTTCCTGATGGATATATCCATGGTGTAACCTATACCCCCTCCCCCCCTTCATTCAGCTACCCTAATATAAAATCTATACAGTCCACTATTAATTAGTAGCACCGAACATGTAGGGTGCTATCCAACCCATACTGGTCTCGGAATAGATATGGATCATATTGTGAGGTTCGAATAGGAACCACTTGCCGTGACCAGGTGGTTAAGTTTTCCCTCATCATGTCTACACTGGGGTGACTACGGTATACAATATGTTGTCTCCCAATGAGTTTATCTGGTAAGCATGTAATGTTGAGGTATCATACAGGTAATCACCCCTAGAAAATTTCCATAATCCCTTTGAAAATAAAAAAACCATCTTGTTTCCCGTAATGTTTTTTATTTATTTTTAATATATAATTTTTTAGTAATTAAGCATACATACAGAGGTACAAAAAATACAGGTAAGAGCAGCATGCCAAAGCCACTTATATGCATAGCATAACGGGCTGGCTTAAAATTAACTTAAGATTAACTAAGCAATGAGATGAAATCAGTGAATAAAACATTTTGTAAACAGATAACTATAAAGCACAATGAGTATTACAAAGACAGGTCATAGTGTTGCTTGCATTGCTGTACATTTAGTCGAAATGGAGTATTTTCTGTTTAGGTAGTGTATTTAAAAAAATAATAAAGTTAGATTGGGATCCTAGGTTTAACATTTGTGTGATATAATTGTGGTAACATATAGCATATACAATTTTAAGTTCAGTTTATTCAGTATTTATTTTGGTTTTGAGTGAGTTTAACCATGGAGTTTTTACCTGGAGAGAGTTCCGGGGTCACGCCCCCGCGGCCCGGTCTGTGACCAGGCCCTCCTTGTGGATCAGAGCCTGATCAACCAGCTTTGCTGCTGGCTGCACGCAAACCAACATACGAGCCACAGCCCCCGCTGATCAGGAACTGACTTTAGGTGCTTGTCCAGTGCCAGCATTGAAGACCTGCCAGGGGTCTGTTGGTAATCCCCCTTATGTGTTGCTGGAGGCAGTTGAACAGTCTTGGCCCCTGACACTTATGTAGGTCTCTTTAACGTGCTAGGACACCCCTGCTTTTTCATTGGGGGGGATGGTGCATCGCTGCCAAGTGTTTTGCTTTGTAGTGAGTGATTTTCGTGTGCAGTTCGGTACTAGTCCCTCTAGGAATTTTTCCAGTGTATATAATCAAGTATCTCTTCTCTCCCATAAACCCCTGCGTTCCAGGGAATACAGGTTTAGGAACGCTCAAGCGCTCCCAATAATTGAGTGTTTTATCTCCGTTATTGCGCGCCTGAAAGTCTCTGTACATTTTCTAGGTCGGGCAATTTCACCTGTCCTTGAAAGGTGGCTGTTTAGTGTGCAGCAATATTCCGGCCTTAGATAGAACAAGTGACCTGAAGAGTGGTCATCATGGCTTGGCCATCCCTAGTTTTGAAGGTTCTCGTTATCCATCCTGTCATTTTTCACTAGCAGATCCGATTGATATCAATGTTATGGTCCTTGAAAGGGAGATCCTCCGACATGACCCACTCCTAGGTCTTTGACGTTGGTGTTTCGCTCTATTTTGTGGCCAGAATTTGTTTAGTACTCCTGATGAGATTAAAATTCCTCATGTTTACCATATCTGGTAATTGAAATTTCTCACCGTGAACTTCATATGTTTTCTGCAGCCCACTGAAAGAATTTGGCTGAGTCCCGCCTGAAGCTTTGCAGTGTCTGCAATGGAAGACACTGTGCCATGCAGATTCGGGTGTCATCTGCAAAGGAAGACACGGGTGCTGGTGCTGACAATCCTTGTCTATGTCGGAATATGAGGATGAGGATCAAGGATGGGAGCGAGTAACTGTGCTTGGTGGAACCAAAAACTTTTCACCGTAGACCTGCCTCTGACTTTACTCTGTGACGACTACTCTATGTGTTCTGATTAATGAGGAAATTATAGATCCATCGACCGACTTTCCTGTTATTCCTTTAGCACGCATTTTGTGCGCTATTACGCCATGGTCACACGTTGTCGAAGCTTTTGCAAAGTCGGTATATATACATCTGCAATTCTTTTTGTCTTCTAGTGCATTTAGGACCTTGTCGTAGTGAGCCAATAGTTGAGAAGAGACAGGAGCGACCTGTTCTAAACCCATGTTGCCCTGGGTTGTGTAACTGATGGGTTTCTAGATGGTGGAGAATCCTTGCTGTACTTAGACAAACTTTCAAGATTTTTATGATATGGGATGTTAGAGCTATTGTGTCTGTAGTTCTTTTGCTGGTTGCTTTACTGCCCCCTTTGTGGAGTAGGGCTATGTCTGTGTTTTTTAGTAACTGTGGGACGACCCCGTGTCCATGCTCCCTCCGTCCATAGGATGGAAAAAGCTCGTGATAGGGGCTTCTTGCAGTTCTTGATGAACACAGTTTCCATGAGTCTGGCCCTGGATCAGAGTGCATGGCATGTCATTTATCGCCTGTTCGAAGTCATTTTGCGTCAGGATAACATCGGACTTGTGTGAAACAAAATTTGTGGCTCTCTCTATAAAAAATTCTTTGACTCTTCGACTCTGTCTGGTACGCTTGCTAAAAACTGAGTCATATTGGACTTGAGTAGCTCACATCATTGTCCCTTGCTGTCCATCTGTGTAGGACCCATCTTGTTTAAGTAGGCCCAAAACTGGCCGTTGTTCTTCGATTTTGATTTGGCATAGGAGAAGAAATACTTTGGTTTCTTTCCGATTTCATTTATGGCTTTTAGTTCTTCCCGCGATTCCTGACTCCGAAGGATCTTAGCTAAGTTTGATGCTTGCTATTTCCCTCTGACCATGTCTCCCTAAGCATTATTTCAGATATATTGACCTCTTTTAGCCGCCTGTTATTCATTTTCCGGTCGGGCCGGACAGGGGGGGGGAGCGCCTGTCTCTTTCTATTTTACATCATACTCCTCCTTTTTCTTAGAGGAAATAAAGCCTTGTGCATACATCGTCTGTGCCACCGAGTTAATCTTTCAAAAAGCATAAGTTGGGGTCTGTGTTGCTTAGTATATCTCCCAGCTTATATCGGTTAGGACTTTGTTTACTGGTCCACTTTGTTTTTGTTTATTGAATGAAATTGGAGTGAATGCTCCTCTGACTAATCTCATTTTGTCGTGTCTGGGGCTCCGCGCATACATGTCGAAACCTCAATATGTGTTTGTGATCTGACTACCAGAACTTCATCTCCAGACTTACAGTTTCTGACACAATGCCAGTATCAATGGCAGTACCATTCAACAGTCCCAGACTTTTTATTACCCCATCTGTTGTGAAAGCTCCAGGTTTTCTATGAACCAGCTTTGACTGTTGACCTCTTTTAATACCCTTGTGAATTTTAGTCCACAGATTTATCTCATTTGGGCATACCCAAAAACACTTCCTGTTTTAATACTGCTGTAGCTAGTTTCTTGGAAATCTGCACAAGGGTGTGAACACCACTTTCCACAAAAATGGACAATTTATGCATTTGATAAAGATAAAATATGCAAGTTAAGGTACAAAAGAATAAAAAAAGTAGAAAAAAAATATATGATAGTATTGTTACTAGTTTAGTGCAAAAGATAAGTTAAGGGCCTTGAACAATAATATAATTGAAATATACACTAATTGCGACACACATATAGTCACTAAGATATGAAAAACAATCTTAGAGTAGGAATTATAATATAAACTTACAATATAAAAATACAAATTGAGAATGGTACTTGCAATTGTCACTAGGTCTGCACATAGTTGTTGACAAAGATCAGGAGTATAACTGATTAAATTGACAAAATTAATTCACAATTGAAGTACCAAAAAGAATAATAGTAAAAAAAATAACAAGGGTAAAGTCCTTGGTTATAATAAGAAATTAAGAATGGTAGACAGGTACACAGGTATAAAGGATATATAAAGGTTGAGTTGAATATACAAACTTGATAATTTGGCGACAAAATGTTATGGGAAGATATAAAATAAATGTTAATGTACAAAAAGTAAAATTGACTGGTATAATATGGTGTTTAATAAATTTTAGTAAGTGTAATAGAATATTACAAAAAAAGGAAAAAGTAATGTTTTATTTCATTCAATATTCACTGGTATTATACAGAGGTTATATGGCAGCACAAGGTAATTAAAGAGTACTCTAAAGATAGTAAATGTGGTTATTAAAACAGGTAAAGGTAATTAGACAAGTAAAGTTATTAAAATGTCCAAAATGGTAAGAGTAAATTGGAAATTATAGTAAAAATATAATTATAATTTTAGTAGTTAAAATCAATTGATAGTATTTAAAAAAATATATGAGGTAATAATATGGACAGAAAAGTTCAATTCATCTACAAATTAAGCAAACAATAGTAAAATAAGAAAATTACATAAGGTGACTTAATGCTTACTAGTAAAATCACAAAATGAGGTAGTTGATTATTAAATTACTAAGAGATTGAACAATGAAATTTGAACAATAATGGGAGCAAAACATTCACTACACATACATAGGCTTTTAGGTTGGACATTGTTTGGGGAGTTATTCCTCTGTAAATTAGTATCCCTGATAAATCGTGATAGATCAACCGTTTCGTTATTTGGTTGTTACAGTTGACCTACATTTGTTTTCCTAACAAAATATTTCCCATCTCGAGTGAAGCATTGGTGTATTGTGTCATATTCTCCCGCATTAAGTTTTTTCTGACTCTATAAATTTCAAATTCAACTTTCAAGTTTATTCTCTATAAGGATTACAATGCTGAGTTTACAGAAATAAAAATTTGGTTATTGTTTGGGTTTACATTTAGTAAAATTGTGAGTACAGAGTGTAAGCCACTATAACGCTTATCATGGCTAGGTCATTTCGGACATACTAGTTTTATTTCTTAATTGTAAAATATTACAAATTATGAGGTAGTTGTATTATGGCTAAGATACAAAATACTATTTTGTGAGTTAGCATGTGAATGCTTTTGTTTTTGGCACAGTACATAGGTTTCAGTATTGGAGTATCACAGGCTTCATTATTTTTAAGACGAGATTATATATTTCCGTTATGGTCCAAATGAGTGAGGAGTGTAAGTGTGAACCACCAGGTGGATTCGTGTAGTTTAGTTGAACGGGTGTACAGGGAAGATAAGATGTTTTCTAATAGGTAAGATTGAAGTGATGAAGAGTCTGCAGTTTCTAGAGTCTCAGGTAGGTTATTCCAGATTTTAGGGCCTTTGACATACATTGAATTTTTGTAAATGGTTTAGTCGGGACACGGGGAATGTCGTAGAGATGTTTGTGTCTGTGTTATGCCCTGTGGGTCTGTCAACAACAATCAGAAAGCGTTTTAGGTCAAGGGTTGATATTAGAGTTTAAGGCCCTGGTAGATATAGATTGCACAGTGTAGTAAGTGTGGTTGAACTGAACTGGGAGCAAGTGTTAGATCTATGAAGAGTCGGGGTGTGGTTGCCAGGAAGGGATTTAGGTGATTATTCTTACAGCAGCTTTTTGTTGTGTTATTATTGCCCTTTAGGTTTTGCTGCAGTTGATCCCCAAGCACAAATCGCATTGTTGAGGTATGGATAAATAAGTGAAGTGGTATAGTTGAGAAGGGCATTTTGCGGCACGTAGTATCGTATCTTGGAGAGGATCCCAACCGTTAATTTTTTAATTTGGAATACTTTTTGGCTATATGCTGGATATGGGTCTTGAAATTCGGGGTTGTTGAAAGGTAAACCCTAGTTTTTTTCCCCCCATTATTTCTGGAAATTTAGAGTGTTGTAATTTTTAATGTTAATTGTGCACCCTGCTCTGCTACCAAACATAATATGTATTTTTGTCAGTGTTAAGCGTAATTTTTTGGCTGTCACCCAAAGTCATATTTTAATCAGCTCCTCATTCAAATGGTTTGAGGTGGCAAGTTTGGGGGAAGATGACATAATCGTGTCTCAGAAAAGAAATGGTTTCAGGTTTGGATACTTTTGGGAAAGGGCCCATTGATGTAATGAGGAAAGCGGGGAAAACCAAAGGACATTTCCCCCTGCGGAACTCCAGTTCAATGGCCGTGTTGCTGATGCGTTCTTTAATGGGACGTCTAAACCCTTTTTATAAGTAAAAAAAAATAAGCAAGTGCAGCCTCTTATACTGTATGACAAGTTTGGGAGTAGGATGTCGTGGTCCTGTGTCAAAAGTTTTTCTTAGGTCAAAAAAATTTCCCAGGGGAATTCCTTATTTTAAAATGCGTGTAAAGCAGATCTAGCATTTTTATGATTGCATCTTTATCTTTTTTTTTTCCTAAATCCAAACTGGCAGGGGTTGATATGTTTTGACCCTTATAAATAAAATACAGTCTCCGTGCACGAGTTTTTCAAAGTTTTTTGGATAGAAAGGAATTAAAATTTTGGCCTAAGTTTTTAAGTCTTGGGGCCCCACCTTATGTATTGGTGTAACCCTTGCCATCGATTTTTTCGGGAAGGGCTATCTCTATTGACTTTTTAAAAAGTAATAAAATAGCATGCGAAAGACAGGGGCCCCTCGCTTGTACATAATGGTGGGACATGGCAGATTCCCCAAGTTTTTTTTAAGTGACTTTATGATCTCAATGATTCCCTGGGGTCAGTTGGGCAAGATAGAAGGAATTTGGAAATTTCCATCTAGGTATCCCCGGCATGGCATTGGTAAGTGGGGTTTTACTGGCGAGATTAATTTCCCATGTTTGAGAAAAAGTCGTTATCTTTTTACTGGCAGTGGGATGTAGGGTTTCATTAGTTTTGTTTGGGGCAAAATTCTTGGTTTTTTTTTCATTTGTGGTCCCAGAATCTGAGAGAGTGTTTTCCAGGCTTTTTTATTCTCCTCTAGTGTCGGGGAATCTACTGAGTATAAGTTTTTTGGGCTTTTTTTATTACTTTGGTGAGACCCTGAAATATTTTTTAAAGTATCTTTGTGTATTAAGCCCTGCTATATTGTTTTTCATTTTTGGCGTTTCTTGCAAGGGATTTCAAAAAGTGCGGGTTAGCCGGGGGCAACCAAGCCGTTTGTTTGTGATCGTTTTTTTTTAAGGAAAATTTTTGTTGTATAGTCTAAGAATTTGTTAAGAAAGATGTCTTCCAGTCACAATACCAGGGCCTTGGGAGAATTCTGTGGGCCAATCAACAGTCTCAGCAGCTGGAACTTCCTTACGAGGCCCTCATCAGGGAGTCAAATAATTTTGTTGTATTCAAGTGGTGTTTACTAATTTTGTCAGGGGGAAAGGTAGGGTAGTGGCTGTAGTGCTATCTGTGTTTAACCCTGTTTTAAAGGGGGGGGCATATATTGGTCCTATGGGGTCTTTTATGGTTCACTTGTTCAGTGAGCCGGGTTGGTTTAGTTATTGTTGGTATAAAGTGTTTTTTTCATATTGTTATGAAATCATTTTACGGGCTGATCACTATAACCAATTTTGATGTTGAAGTCCCAGTAAGGGAGGGGGTGCTTATTCATTGCTGTTTGTTATTATATTTTAAATTTTTCCACTAAAATTTTGGGTTTTGTGTGAGGTACCGGTAAATGGCACCGATTTTTAAGGCCTTAAGGTTTTTTACAGAAAAATTAGCAAAAATGTATTCCCCAAAATTCATCACAAAAAGCAATGGTGTAAACAAGATAATTGGTTGGAAAAATAGTTGAAAATACCACCCCCCAACTTGGTTTTTTTCGCGTTGTGAATTCGTGTTCCTGTTAGAGGGTAGATATCTATTGTGCCGCTTAAGCCGGTCTCAGTAAGAATAATGCAGGAAAAAGGGTGTCTTTGTGATTCAAGGAGTGCTGGGAGGTCATCATAGTGTTTGCTTAAGGACCGAGTTGAAAGTTAAGTACTGATAGACTTTTTAGAAATTGTTTAGGATAGTGGGGGGCTTGTGATGCTTTTAAATAAAGGCATTACTTTCCAATAGGTTTTTGATTGGGTGCAATTATGGGGGTTTTTAAAATTCAGGGTCAACGTGAAAACCCCATCTTCTGGGTTTTAAAAATTATGGTTATTTAATCCTGAGGTGTGTTGGGGTCTACAAACTGAAAACTTTTGGGGTTTAAATTTTGGACAAGTATATAGCTAGAGTATTTGGTTATGTAGGGAAATAGTCACAACTACACATAAGAAGTTGATGTCGTCTGTGTTTTGGGTCTGAATGAACTAAATTTAAAAAACTAGGTATAAACTATAAATAAAAATAAAAAAAAAAAAAATAGAACAAGACTCACTTGAAAATTGCACAAAGGTCAATAATGATTTTTGTGGAGCCCTATTTTTTGAGCTAGAGTGAGCTAAAAAACAATAGGTTTAACCCAAAATTTAAAAAAGTAAAAAATTAAAAATAGACAAAGTCTCTCACAAGTAATTGCACTAAGGTCAATATAGTGAATTTGGAATTGACAAATGTCTTGAGGTAAAATTAGCTAGGGTTACAACTAAAATTTAATTTTAAATAAAATAAAAATCCCAAATTAAAAGTAGCACCACCCTCCACTAGAAATTTTGCACAAAAAAAGGGGGTTTTTCTGACTTTTTGGGTAAGACACCGTTTTTGTAAAAACCTCTTTCTTTACTTTAATAGATAAAAAATTAATTTTTTTTTTTCCTGTCATGTGAGGGGGAATCTAACAAAAACACAAAAAGAGAAAGTCGTAAAACAGAGTAAAGTCCGGCAGCAAAGGGTTGAAAAGCTCTGTTCCACAAGGCACAGTATTATTCCCCCATCTTGTTCCCCCAAATCCCAAATCCGACAAGACAAGGATGTCAGCCACAGCACCGTGTCTTCCTTTCAGAGAAAACCCGAATCTGCATGACATTTCCTTCCATTGAAAGACACGGGAAAGGGCTCCAGGCGACATCAACCAAATTTTTCAGGGGCTGCAGAAAACAATATGAATTCAACGATGAAAATTTCAATTACTCAAAATATGGTAAACATGAGGAAATTAAATTTTTTCTTTCAGAGTACAAAAAAAATTTCTGGCCACAAAATAGAGCGAAAACCCCAACGTCAAAGACCGGGGAGTGATTATTTCGGAGGATCTCACCTTCAAGGACCATAAAAATTTTATCAATCGCATTTTCAAAAAAATAAACAGGATGGATAATGAAAAAACCTCAAAACTAGGGAGGCCAAGCCCTTTGATGAAAACTCTTCAGGTCACTTGTTTCTATCTAGGGTGGAATATTGCTGCACTCTAAAGCACCTTTTTTAAGGCAAAATGAAATTGCCGACCTAGAAAATGTACAGAGAACTTTTTCCGGCCCCGATAACGGGGGATAAAAAACCTCAATTTAAATGGAGCCTTGATTTTTTAAACCCGTTTTTCCCCGGAAAAGCAGGAGGGAGAGATCATGAAATTTTAAATACAAACCCGGAAAATCCTAGAGGGACTAGTACCGGAAAATTTCACACGAAAAACACCACTACGAAAACAAAAGACTTGGGAAAACGATGCACCATCCCCCCAAAAGAAAAGCAGGGGGGCACTAAACCGTTAAGAAACCCTACAATAAGTGTCAGGGGCCCAGACTGGGGCAAAATGGGCCCCCCGCACACATAAGGGGGATTTCCAACCCGACCCCTGGGATCTTCAAGCGGCACTGGGCAAAACACCTAAAGTCAGTTCCTGATCAGCCGGGCTGTGGCTCGTACGTTTTGGTTTTTCGTGCAGCCAGCAGCAACGCCAGTTAAACAGGCCCTGATCCACCAGGAAAGGGCCCGGTCACAGACCGGGCCGCGGGGCAATTTACCCCCCAAACCAAACTCCAGTAAACCCAGGGAAAAAAAACACTTTTTCTAAACCCTGGGATCCTAGTAACCTGGGGTTCTTTTTTTTCTGACTCTGGTACAATAACAAATTGTTTGGCCCCTTTTTAAACTGCACATAATTTTTTTTACTGTTTTGTTTGGTTCATAACACTGGGGGAAAGGGACTGTTAAATATTAACTTGGGGGTCCGATTTGTTTTTTTTCGCCCCAGTTTTTTTCTTCTTGGAGAGCCCAAATAGTCACGAACTGGTTATCTAAGTTGTTCTTTTCCCTTTTTTTTTACGCTTCCCTTTAACCTTTGTAAAAGAGATATTATTTGTTGGTTATGGGGGTATCTATGACTGCTTGGGTGGTTTTTGTCCCCAGTTTGTCATTTTCCGGTGTTAAAACTTTTTTTTTCAAGACGAGGGTTTTGTTCTCGAGTTGTCATCCTGGTGTCTTGGGTTTTGGGTTTGCGTCTCTCGAAATTCCTATTTTTAATAACTAAGGGTTTGGGGAAAGCAAAGTTTTTTAAGGGGATCTGGATCGTTGGTATACCTGAGAGACTAAAATTTGGGAGGTTTTAATCCAGGGGAAAAGAGGGGAGGATGGGCTGGGGCAGCCATGTTTGTTGTTATTGTTGTGGTGTCCCTTGAGTGGGGGTGAGTGGGGTGGTTGCGGGGGCCGGCGTCCTCCTGACTACACTTGTTGAATAGTTGATTTTTTGGTGTTTTCTTTGCGGGCCTTTGGGTGCGTTTCCTCTTAGATTGCACCTCATAATACACAGGAATTGTTGTAGTTAAGAAGTTGTAGTTATACAACTTAGGGTTACGTTGTTCGGCTGGCAGCGGGGTGTGCTTTCGGTTTGTGGCAGTCTTCCTTTGATCCCCTATTATTTTCGATTTGTGGGGTTTCACTGTTGGTAATCTTTGGTCATTCGGGGTGCTACATTGGGTATTTGCAGTTTTGCTTGTAACTAGGTCATCATGGGAGCCATTGGTAGCTCTGATTTTTGGGAGAAAAGTACGGAGCTTGGAAGTCGCTGCCACTGCCGTTCAGGTCTTTATTTCTCTGCTGTGTACCATAAAAATCACTACCAGTGCTCTAAATTCTCTCCCTCACAGATAAATGCCTATATACCCATGGTATATACAAAATCCGTCACTAAATATCCGATTGCATTCTGTACCGGGTGTTTCGACCCCCCCCACATCTAAACTTAAAGCTCTTAAGACACTAAACCCACCCCCACCCACCATTCTTAAAACCCTACCAAACCACAACCTTACATGTTCCAATCTCTTACAGAAATAAACTGCATGAAAGACCGTATCAGGATCTCCACACACACAAAACAAACCCCCCCCTCCCGCACGCGCCTATTCGCTAAAACTTCCCGGACGGCAGTATATTATGTAAAAATTTTAAAAATTATCTCCCTGACCTTGGCTCATAACCGTAATGCTTTTAAACGACCCCATATGTTCTTCCATGCATACATTGGATATATTCCCCCCACCTTAGCCACTACCTCCCTGCCCTCTACCAGTGCCAAATTTTCCGATCTTGATCTTGCGTGGGTCTTTTACATAAATTAACATCCTCAACATGTCCTCACATCTCTTTACATCTGTGCCGGTCAACCAACGTACCAAGTCCCGTCTTATCCAGGTCAAACCCGTGCCAGCCATTCTAACCCTCTCTCAAGTAGCTATGCTTGACATACTGCCTAACATTCTATTACGCAGATTCATTAGCCCCAGGCCACCCCGGCCAACTGGAAGCGACACCACATCCCTCTAACCAATCACAACCTGAACCCCAAATATATCTATATACACGCATTAACATACGCTTTTTATCATATGGATGTAACGGATAAATACATCCCACATGCCACAACTTACGAACAAAATCACATTCACCACAATTGTGCGCTGATGTTAGAAAAGCCACCTTCCCTCAAACCTTTTTAAACCCGACCTAAAACCCCTCTACAGCCTCATTTTGAATTCACCTTCCTCGCATCCTGTATGTTATCCCTATGCACAATCCCACACCCCTTTAATTTGATTTACTAAAGGCCAGCCTTCCCTCTGGCCTAATACCACACCCGCAAATCCCCCACCCCATAACTTTTGATTTTTCCTTATTAACCGCCCTTTCCCGGGTTGCTTTCCCGAAACATTCCACCAATTCGTTCACTTTTCCTAAAACCTTGGCTCCACGAAATAAAACCGTAGTGTCGTCCACGTAACCTATAATTCCTGATTGTACCCCCACCCAACCTTGCTTGTCATCCTTCGTACAATCCCTCCCCACGGCTCTAAAAAACGGTCCCGAATCAACGCAAAAAGAATTTGTGATATAGGACACCCCTGCCGCAATCCCCTATGCTTCCCTAACAACTTTTCCCAACCTACCATTTACCTGCACCCTAAACGTAGCCTGCTCGTACAAAACCTGTGCCCAACAACAATTCCTTTCCGAAACCTTGCCACTGCATAAACTTCCATAATGCATCTCTCTCCACGCAATCGTATGCAGGGGCCCCAATCTAAAGCTAATATTCCACCCTTATTACCCCTCCGCTTTCCTCAAGAACCTGCGAATAATTTCTTGTCCCCACACAAATAGTTTGTCCTGGCACACCAAATTGCCCCTCGTCCAGAACTCTCTCCAAAACCCGTTTTATCCTATTTCCTAACAATTCGCAATTTTATAGTCCCCCACACATTAATGAAATGCCCTATAATTAGTATATAATTTCCAGATTTTTTTTTTCGGGGACTAGAACAACCCCCCCTTTTCTTTGTTGCTGTCCCATAATGCCACTATTTTTCATGGCATTAAATAATATCACCAAAAAAATCGCGAATACAATCCCAATTGTCCTTGTAAAATCACAAGGGATTCTGTCAACCCCCGGCGACTTCCCTACCTCATCCCCCTCCACAGCCAACCTAATCTCTTCTTCACTTATAGGTCCATTCAAAGCCAACCTGTCCATGTACTCTAGATTACAACGTACATATTCACCCATTTCTCCCAGCGCCCCCTTAGAAATCCCAGCATTTTTGTATTGCAATTCATACCATGCGTCTACAAAGGTATTCATAGCCTCTGTTGACCGAAGGACCTGCCCCCTACTAAAGTCTCCCAATGACTCCTGAACCTATAATCCCATTAATTCTGTCGCCTTATGGCGTCTGCCCTGCTCTCGCAAGACAAACGCCGAAGGACAGTCACCCCATAAAACCTCATCAATTCCACTTGCTATCTGTGGAAAATTTTTGATTTTCCGAAACTATAGTGCCTAATAGGTGTTTAATGTGTCTATATGGGTCAAAAATGTATTTGAAAATAGAGTAGAACCAAGAGTTCCCTTTGCGCATGCGCGGATGTGCGGGGGGGGGGCAGATTGTTTTGAATGTGGTGAGGAAGCTGGGAAAGCATGGAACCACGAAATTGGCATTCACGGCGGCCTAAGGATTAATATAGGCCTCATTTCATAATAGGAAGTGTCGTAACTGTTCCTGGTGGAGAGTGAGGGAACGTGATTTACGGGACCACGGTAATAGAGTGGTAAAAAGAGTGAATAGGGTGGGAAACCGTGGTGACTGGTGCGTACCATACTGGCCCCGGGGAAAATTTTACCCTTGGTTTAATCATACTCTGGGGTCTCAGTCTTAATGGAGTGATCCAAGGTTAATAGTTAAGACGTTAAATCGTCTTGTGAATGGTAATGTAACTGATAAAAACATTGATTAAAGAGTCGGGAGTGAAATAATCCCCTTTGCCCCGAGTGAACATTTTAACCTTGTTTTTCCCAAAAAGGGGAAAGGAAGTCTTGGCACACTTCAAAGGGGGACAGAAAAGGTTCCAGCCCACCACCGGGGGAAAAGACGTCGTCGTTCCCCTGTCACTGACAATCTGAAACTGTTGTGGGAAATTTATTGGGTTACCTGAGTATTCTTCACAGAGCTGAGAGGAGATTTGTTTGCAGTCACTTCGAGCCCCTCCCATCAAGAGGGTAAGGCGGGACTTGCTTGCTTTTCCCCCCCCCACCCCCTTTCCCCCCATCCTCCCCTCACCCATACAACAAAACGGGCCCACACACTTAAACATTACATACATTCATCCTTCTGACGTCTATCTATTTTTCGGCAATTCGCTTGGGGGTTAACAAAGGCTTTTTGACCATCTGGTACCCCGTGTGGTTTTTTAAAACCGCCGATCTTTGCCTTGGGCCCTTTCCCCACCCTCGGGGTAGGTATCTAGGGGCGGGACCTTTCTAACAGCTGAAATAGGATTTAGGCTAACTTAAGGAAAAACCCTTTTTTTTTTAAGCAACCCCCCAATGCACCTTCCCGGCACAGGGCGGGATTCTTTTGATTACGCATTGAAAAAATCAAATGTCCAGAAAGAATTCCAATGTTTTTGCTCTAATTCAACTGTTGCCCCAGGGGTTTTTAAAACCCACGCGGGAGCATATTTTCCCCCTTTTGGGAAGAAGAGTTACTTCAACCCTAAAGCATGATGTTTGGGTAAACTGAAATTTTGGGTGTTATCCCAATTTGCCCCTGACAGCTATCAAGCTCAAGGACGTGTTGGGGCCCAAAAATAACAGTTTTAGAAACACAGCACGTAATAAATTGTTGATAACATTTATCCCAAAAATTTCTGACCTTAGGTGTGAACACAAAAAAATTTCGAATCACAAAAACAATAAGTAACCTTAAAATAATACTCGAGACACCTGAGGGGGCCCAAAACTTGGTGTCAAAATGGCTTCAAATGTTTCAGTACCAATATTTTGACCAAATTCTATAACGTTTTGTCGTGTGCACAATGTTTCAAGTTTTAAACCCTTTTTGGCAAACCCAAAAACAAATGCAGTCACAAGGGCAAATTTGTAGCTTTTTTCTTGGCCAACTTTTCACGTGATTGTCCAAAAAAATTCACCTAAATTTCCTCTGAAATGGAAAAACACAGCTGTTTTTTCTTTTGCCCCTGAAAGAAAAAAAATGCAGAAAATTCTTGACCCCAAGAAAAAATCCATTTTAAGAAAAACCCTCCCCAGCACCGCCAACCATGCCCAAAAAACTTCCTTCCCCTCTGCCGGGAAAAGTGGGATCCTCAGTCTCCCAAGGTTCCAATTTTTGGAATTCCCCCTCTTGGGGGGGGCCCCAATCAAACCCCATTTACAACAGACACAACAAAATCGGGTCGCATCTCTTGTCCAGGTATCCACAGAGGGGGAAAAAACGAGAGCACAACTGAGTACTTGGTGGCCAAAGACCCCAATGGTGATATCAACTCTCTCTGTTTTTTTTAAATGATCTTTAATGGCAAGGGAACCCCCATCATTACCCTAAAATGTGAAGGCCATTTGCCCCACCCTTTCCCATAACAAAAGTAGAACCAACTCAAATCAAAAAAAGCCTAAGTCATCCCTGGCCCGGGGGACGCCTCCTCGAAACCCAGGTTGTAAAACTCCTCCCCTTTTAAAGTCAACCCCTAAAACATAACAATCCCCCAAAAGGGGTTTGCCTACTTCTCGCATTGTAGCTGATCCTTTTGAAAGGAATTTCCAAGGAAACCACCTTGCTATCTAATTTTCCCTTTGGGGACCTAACAGCCCCCCATTAACCCCCAGGGAACCCTCTGCTTCCTGAAACTGAGAATGCATACCTAGTTTTATGATGAGATCTAACGACCAAAACGTTCTAACGATCTAACGATTCAAAACCCCTCTAACGTTTCTAAGAGTCTGAAAATTTTCTGCCCAGTGAAAGATGGCATTTTTAATACACAAGCCCACGAAAAAGTTTCCCCTCCCCCTTTGACAGTCCAGCGGGAAAGTGTGAAAACACATGACATTACTTGCAGGCGTTCAAACGCAGTGACGATCGAAAAATAAGAAATAATGGGTTACAATTTTCCAACTTAATTAAACATTTCTTTAAAACCCGTTACCTTTTGAGGTTAACTACATAACTAAAATCCCGAGTATATTTTTTGAACGAACGCTGCAAGAATTGATCAATTATTAAATTACGTGGTACTGACTGTTGAGAAATCGAAGGACCGTTTAGTGTGACCTCTTGGTTAAATTTTAGGATACACTTTTAAAAAATTTATGGGATAAGATAACTTTGCAAAAGAACTAACAACGTGCAGGACAACTAAAAAGGGAACTGGATATTTTCCCCCGGACGCCATATAAGAGCAATTCCTCTACATAGGTATTAAGCAAAAATATTCCAAAAATTAGCGGGAAAAATTTTTAATGCTCATCACCCTCCCTTTTTAACGTGGAGGGTATTCCACGGGTGACTTAAAAGGGAAAAACAATTTTTTAAATCAGAACAGAAACTTGTTTTTAAAGGGCCCATTTTTCAAAGACATTGGCCCTCTCCAGGAAAAACCAAAATGTACTGACAAACAGGACGTGACATTTTTTCACTGCTAATCTCCGGGTGGAAATTAGGATCTGACCAACCTGTTATAAAACAACTCAAACTTCTCCATTTAGAATACCTGAAACCCCAAACCCAAACTAACACCCGGGTTTACCCCTTCAGGGGAATCGGGTGAGGTGAAAAAGGGTCTTTTGGGAAAAAAACCTTTCCCGTGCTTGATGATGCAAACAGGGCCTGCACAATCGAAAATTGAAGCTACCCAAAGAAAATTGCCCAAATTCTTCCCAAAGATAATCAACAATATAAAACCCACTAAGGGAAATTAGGAAAAACCTTTAAAAATTTCAACAAATGCGAAGGCATCTTCAAACCGACAAACCAAAGCTCACTCACCCATTAAAGGGTAATTAATTAAATGATTAGTCCAAAACAAAAGAGACAAGGAAATTTCAGTTCTTCAAGCTAAACAATATAAACTAACCCCGCAAAATTTTGGAGTAAGATCCGACAACTTTTGGGGAAAAACACAGGGTCCTAATTTCCTAGTTCATACCTTCATGTGGGAGATGAAGATTTTAAATTTAAAAAGACGAACCACGGACCGGCTAACTTGATGGGTGATGTATGGGGAAAAAATTTTCTCTCACAAAACAGTCGTCAAATTTTAAAAAATCATTTTCATAGTAAATGAATGGAGAGATGAAACTTGGATGATCACAACCACTACCTACCTCGATACTTCAACTCTTTAAAAACCCCCCCTTCTAGACCTATTAAATTACTAGAGATAAAGGGGGTTTTGGAAGAATGAAAATAGAGCCCGCCCCGGAATAACAAGAAACAAATAAAATACCTACCCAGAAATTCAAAAAGCCTTGAATATCTTTAAAGCCATTTGCCTCAGGACATTTTCCGTTGTCTTTTTAAAACCAGGAGACTTTCTTGCTAAACCCAAAAAAGACTTCTACCAACCTGGAAAAAATTTGACCAATCTTTCTTGAAGTCACGGAAAAATTCTTTGGGGAAATCATTTCCCCCCAGATTGAAATTTAAAAAGAGTTTAATCATTTTTTTCAAAAACAATTTGGGGGTTTAAAAAAACTAAATACCAAACATGCAATAAAATCTTTTTGACATTGTAGCAAGTCTAAAACAGAGGGGAATCTTGCCTTAATTGCCACCAAGATTTCATAAAGCTTTTTTTAGCTTATGGGATATGGCCTTAATACAAATCATTGACCCACCCCGACCTAACTGGACTTTTTCAAGGGAATTTTTAATTCTTTAAATCAAAGAAAAATCATTCCCACCTTTCTGGGAAGTCGACAGAATTTTATCCGACGGCGGTGTCCCACAAAGGTTCTTTCTAGTCATTCGTTTAACATTTATGTGAATGACCTTCCTCAACCAGAGTTTAATGACACAATTTTGGGCACGTTGCAGATGATGTTATTATGTCCGCTCATAACCCAGAAAAAGGAAAACAAGTTTGAAGAGTATAGAAAAAATGAATATTAACTTCTCGAAAATCTAATTTGGGAAGAAATGGGAATTTTGACAATCCGACAAGGCCTTGTTGCACGATAGGAAGTTTTGCTCAACCTTTGAAAATAAAGGGGGGATCCCCATAGGTACACCTGTAGCCATTTAAAAACCCCAACAAGATCTTGGGGTTTAAATAGCGGGTTCTCCACTCAACTCTCATGTAACTAAAAAAGATCAACACAGCCAAAGCTGGTCTTGAGACTCTTTCGTTCAATCAAGCCCCCCAACATGCAAAAAACATTTTAAAAAAGATAATAAGACCTTACTTTAATCCCCCTTTTGTCCCAATGTCATTTAAAAACAAAGACCCCAAAGCTCGTTACAAAGGGCGAAAAGATTTCGCTTTTTTTTACCATACCGGGGGAGAGACAGAGTTAAAATGGCAGATTACACACAAACAAATATTTCTCCATAAAAGTACGCTTGACACTCTAAAAAAAAAACAACTTTTAGAATGCAAGAACATACAGCCGTAGAGAACATCCATAAATGTAAAAACCACCGATTTCACCATCAAACTCCGCCTCACGGACTCAAAAATACTTCCCCAGAGGGTTCGTCGTTTTATTCATAAAGTATTTTCCCCGACCCATGATTTTGATAACTTACCTGACGAAAAGATTGGATACACCAGAACCCTTTATGCTGAAAAATTTTTTTGCCCCCCAAAAAGGGAGAATCTTAAATAACTTCCAAAATAAAACTATGCTATTGACTATTGTTTTGGGCACCACCATTAAAACTATTGTCACGAGCTTTTAAAAACCCCAGAAAATTTTTGCCTTTTTGTTGTTAAAAAGGGGGAAAAAAAAAAAAAAAAAAAAAAAAAAAAAAAAAAAAAAGCGGGCCCTTGTTTTTCAATCGGGGGGGGCTTAAAATTTTAAATGGACTTGATGGGGTTTTAAATTTTACCCCTTAAAGAAATATATCAATTTAATTTTCATTTTTTTAACTTACCCCCAAAGTGGGGGCACTTTCCTTTTTTTAAACCTACCTCCCCCCCCCCCTCCCACCCTTTTCCAATTTTCCACCCTTTCCCATCCTTTTTCCTTCCCCCCTTACCAAAGCTCTGGTCATCAAAGAAGAAAAGAACCGGACAAACCGACGGAACCTCTCCTCCGAATGAAACCATGTCGGTGAGCAGGACACGGATAAAATGGGAATGGGGGAAATAAGGAGTTCAATCACCCACAGTTAAGTAACCCTCTATTATAACACCCATGCTGGCCATTATGTTATGTTGAAAAGGGGATAGGTTTGAGTGACCAGCTCATAAAGTGACCACCAAGAACACGGGTAAGGGGGGGATATGTACAAATTTTTTCCTTGAGGGTTATCCATTGTATCCTCCCCCCCCCCCCCTTTCATTCAGCTAAACTAATAAAAAAAACCACAAAAAATTTGTGCACCGACTTTGGGTGCTTCCAATCCATACGGTCTGGGTAGATATGGATAAATTGTGAGGTCGAAGGGACCACCTGAAGTGACCAGAGGTGGTTAATTTCTCACATGTCTACACGGGGTGACTACGGTAAAACAATAGGGTTTCTCCCATGAATTACTTGTATTATATAATTTGACGTACATCAGTAAGCATCCAAAAAATTTTTTCCATATTTATCCGGCCGCATAAAAAATCTTTGAAAAAGTCTCTAATTAAGCTTTAAATTTTAAATTTTCCCAACCACCGATACACTCCCCCCCCCCTTTGGTATAACATGCTTGCAGTTGATTTTCAAGATATTCAAGAGCCCATCTGCATTTCCTGTTTCTTTTCCTTGCTGCTGATAAAAATTTCCCCACCTTCACCTTACCCCAGTATCCCACCATTCGACATATCAATTCCTCCTGCCCTTTTAGCCCCCATCCTCTCCAAGCACTCACAAAAACTTTCCCCCACACCTCTTTTTTGCATTAAACCCACATTCAACTTCCGAAACCTCTGTAACGCCTCGGGAACCCCCCCATCAAAATCCGCCAAAACCCTCTGTGATCGGAAAAGCTCACTTTTTGCACACGTACACTCCTGACCTGACACCTCTAAAACGTATATGCGACCAGTCTTACCCATACTCCCTCTAACGAACATATGCAGACCCCCCCCCACCTCATCCCCCCCCACTCCGTAACATTTAAAACCCCCAAAAGTCCCTAAATATCCTGAAAAAAAAAAATCCCCCTCGGTTCGACACCTTGCGACGATCAATGCATTCCCAATCACCCCAAAAATCGTGACGACTGGCAGTGATTTTAAAGGTACACCAACACTCCCCAAAAAACGCATTTTTACACGCAGCACCTTCCGCCGGGCCGTACAACCCCCCGGAAGGCCACCCGTACCCCACCCCACACCCCATCAAACCAACAACCCCCCCCCTCCACACCTCATATGTTTTTAAAGAAAAAAGGGCTACCTCTTTTATTTATTTTTTTATTTATTTTTTTTATTTAAATTTGTGCCACATACAGAGGGACAAAAAAAAAACAGAAAAGACAGTATGCCAAAAACCCCTTAACTATGCATAGCATTACGGGCTGGCTTAAAATTAACTTAAGATTAATAAGCAATGATGAATCATGATAAAACATTAAAGTAAAAAGATTACATAAAGCACAATGATATTACAAAGACAGGCATAGAAGGATTCGTTAGGTAGTGTATTTAAAAAAAATAATAAATTTTAGATTTTTTAGGTTTAACATTTATTGATAAAATTTGGGTGAAAACATTTAAGATAACAATTTAAAAGGGTTTTCATTATTCATATTTTTTTTTTTGGGGTGAGTAAGTGACTTTGAGTAGAGATTTGAATTTATAAACAGGTAGGTTTTTTTATATTTCAGGTAATGAATTTCCAGTTTTTAGGGCCTTTATGTGCATTGATTTTTTTTGCATAGTGTGAGAGAACACGAGGAACATCAAAGAGTGATCTGTGCCTTTGTTATGGTCATGGTTTTTTGTTGAGGTTGGCAAGGAGAAAATTTGAGGGAGGGTTAATACAGAGTTTAAATGTTCTATGATGTAAAGTGCAGGTAAAATATGGATTTTGTATGGGGAAGGTTTTGTGTATTGAATATTGTGGAGTGTGCTGCCTGTATGAGAATTTTTTTATCATTCTAACTGCAGCCCCCTTTTTTTGGGGGAAATTAGGGTCGGTGGTAAATTTTGTTGAGCCCCCTGCACAAATTCCCTAGGGAGATAGGGTAAATAAAGATGATATAGGCCAGGAGGGCTGACTGTGGGAAAATAGTACCGTATCTTCGATAGTATGCCTACAGTCCTTGGGAAATTTTCTTTGAAATTTGTTTTATATGTGTAGAATTTGGTTATTTTCAAGGTGGGTTCCTAAGAATTTTTCCCCCGTTAGCTTTTGATAGGTGATCCGTTTTTTCATTATGTTAAGAGGGGCATCTGTACTCGTTACCAAACTGAAAGAAGAAGGTTTGTCAAAGTTTTAGTGTAAGTTTTTTTATCCTCTCCAGGGAGATAATTTTCTGTAATTTTGGTTTTTACAGTATTGGGTAGTGTGACAGGGGTCGGGGGGAGAGAAGACGTATGTAGTTCATTGCAAAAATGTGGGTTTTAGTAATTGCGAAAACATTTGGGGAAAGGGCATTTTTTTTAAAGGAAAAGAAAAGGGCCAAGACCTTCCCTGTGGGACACCAACTGTAATTGGGTTTCGCAGAAGAGTTTGCCCCATTTCAACACATATTGGCTTCGTTCTAGGTTGACGAGGGAGTTGAGGGAGTGCCCTCTTAAACCATAGTTTGGGCAATTTTACGTGAGCAATCATGTCAATGTATCAAAAGCTTTACGTAAAATCAATGAAGATCCCCAGGGGGACTTCTTTTTCCATTGCAGTGAAATTATGTTCTAGCAGTGTATAATAGCATCTTTAGTATTTTATTAGCTGAATCCAATTGGGGGGGTTTGAGTATGTTTTGGGAGAAAGGTAGAGAAATTTTCGTTTATTTTAAATTTTTTTCGAAATTTTTGAGAGAGGGTGTAATTTGGATTTTGGCCATTTTTATAAACTCTGTTTGGTCTCCCCCTTTTGGGGATCGGGTGACCCTTGCTATTTTGAGTACGGGGGGAAGGTGGAGGTTTCAAGGGATTTGTTAAAGGGGTTTTGCAATGATTGGAGATACACTTGTGACACTTTTTTTGTATAAAAAGGGGTGGTAAGGTACTTAAATTCCTGCCTTGTTTTTTAGTGCATTGAAAATAAGGGAGACTTCGTAGGGGTTATGGGAGCTAGGAACAGTGTTTCGGAGTTGCCGGGGAGGTATCTTTTGGTGGGGTATCTGATTTGGGGATTTTTTTGGCAAGGTTTTGTCCTATAGTGGAGAAAAATCTTTGAGCTTTTTTGCTTTTCTTTTTGGGGGGTTTTTGGGGTCATCTGTTTTGCAAATTTTTTATTTCGCTATTTTCGTGATACTTTTTTGTTCCCAAATTTCTGATGGGGTTTTTCCCGGGTCTTTTTTATATCACCTCGTAATTGGAAAATCTGTTCCATAAAAAAATTTTTTTTGCCCCTTTTTAAACAGGGTGGTTAGGATGGTCACTGCACACCACCCTTTTAGTCATTAGAACAGCCCAGTACAAAATAAATTCAGGAAACAGCAATTCACCTAAAGATTTAAAATTGTGTTTTGTAAGAATACAACATCGGGTACATTTTTTAACAAAACCTCCAAAAAACTTACTTTTTCAACAGACCGTAACCCATTTATTTTTTAAAAATAAGAACTTTAACGTTTTTATTTTGGAGGTTTTCCCTTTGGATACCTTTAAAACTTGGTTCCCTTGCGATTCTCCACTTCTTCCCCCACCCCCCCCCTGGCGTTCTCCTTGACTGCTGAACAATGAGATTTGCCTTTTTTCTCTACGGTCACAACGCACCAGCTTTGTTCCCCGACCCTTGTCCGGTGCAAAACCTTGAGAGTCAGATATCACCGCCACTCCTTACAAGAAATGCGGCCAGTATCCATCTCATCTTTAGAACTTTTTTTCAGAACTCCACGACCACAACCTATTTCACAATATGCCCGGGGGGATGCCCCGCCCCTTTTCTTTCACACTTCATCCTCTAAACCACCGTGAAAACCCCCCAGATTTGGGAACTCCAATAAAACTTCAGAACTTCTTGAATAGATTGCTCCCCCAACCTAAATATGAACAGGGTCTTTCCTCTGTCGTCGCCGAACCACCCCACGCCCCACTGCCCAGGGGGGGTTTAACTATCGGCATTCTTCAACCCACCCCTACCTCCTCACTCCACGATTTACGAGGGAAAATATGTTTTGTAGCACAGCATACGTTCGCTGCCCGTGAACATCAAACCGCCCCTACTTCCGTCGTTTTATCATGTCTTTAGGGCATTGCCCGCCATAAAAGGGCATACATCCCCCAAAGCCGCACATACGCCTTTTCCTGATACGTAACGTACACTTGCGTACAAAATCCTCCATAAAACCACATGAAGGAAAGGGTGCTTGAGGGGCATTTTTAGGGAAAAGTA
>NW_026477916.1:0-10270 GCF_026875155.1 Cherax quadricarinatus
CCCGGCGGGTGGAAACATTTCGACACGTTTCCTTACACCTGTTGTCCTGTTCACCTAGCAGCAAATAGGTACCTGGGTGTTAGTCGACTGGTGTGGGTCGCATCCTGGGGGACAAGATTAAGGACCCCAATGGAAATAAGTTAGACAGTCCTCGATGACGCACTGACTTTCCTGGGTGGCTAACCCTCCGGGGTTAAAAATCCGAACGAAATCTTATCTTATCTTATCTAGGTGAGTGCAGGTGAGTGTTTGTGAGTATATGTGAGTGCAGGTTAGTGTGAGTAAAGATGAGTGCAGGTGAGTGTACGTGAGTGTAGGTGAGTGTACGTGAGTGTAGGTGAGTGTAGGTGAGTGTAAGTGAATGAAGGTGAGTGTGAGTGTATGTGAGTGTAGGTGAGTGTATGTAAGTGTAGGTGAGTGTAGATGAGTGTAGGTGAGTAGGTGAGTGAGGGTGAGTGCATGTGAGTGTAGGTGAGTGTATGTGAGTGTAGGTGAGTGTAGGTGAGGATAGGTGAGTATTGAGTGTAGGTGTGTGTATGTGAGTGTAGGTGAGTGTATGTGAGTGTAGGTGAGTGTATGTTAGTGTAGGTGAGTGTAGGTGAGTGAAGGTAAATTTGTATGTGAGTGTAGGTGAGCGTAGGTGAGTGTAGGTGAGTGCAGGTTAGTGTATGCGAGTGTAGGTGAGTGTAGGTGAATGTAGGTGAGTGTAGGTGAGTGCAGGGGAGTGTAGGTGAGTGTAGGTGAGTGCAGGTGAGTGTATGTGAGTGTGAGTGTGAGTAAAGATGAGTGCAGGTGAGTTGTAGGTGAGTGTAGGTGAGTGCAGGTGAGTGTAGGTGAGTGTAGGTGAGTGCAGGTGAGTGTAGGTGAGTGCAGGTGAGTGTAGGTGAGTGTAGGTGAGTGTAGGTGAGTGCAGGTGAGTGTAGGTGAGTGTAGGTGAGTGCAGGTGAGTGTAGGTGAGTGTATGTACTCACCTAATTGTACTCACCTAATTGTGGTTGCAGGGGTCGAGACTCAGCTCCTGGCCCCGCCTCTTCACTGATCGCTACTGGATCCTCTCTCTCTCTGCTTCCTGAGCTGTATCATACCTCTTCTTAAAACTATGTATGGTTCCTGCCTCCACTACTTCACTTGCTAGGCTATTCCACTTGCTGACAACTCTATGACTGAAGAAATACTTCCTATCGTCCCTGTGACTCGTCTGAGTCTTCAGCTTCCAGTTGTGACCCCTTGTCCCTGTGTCCCCTCTCTGGAACATCCTATCTCTGTCCACCTTGTCTATTCCCCGCAGTATCTTGTATGTCGTTGTCATGTCTCCTCTGACCCTTCTGTCCTCCAGTGTCGTCAGTCCGATTTCCCTTAACTTTTCCTCGTACGACATTCCCTTGAGCTCTGGGACTAGCCTTTTTGCAAACCTTTGTACTTTCTCTAACTTCTTGACGTGCTTGACCAGGTGTGGGTTCCAGACTGGTGTTGCATACTCCAGTATGGGCCTAACATACACAGTGTACAGTGTCTTGAACATTCCTTATTAAGGTATCGGAACGCTATTCTCAGGTTTGCCCAGGCGCCCGTATGCTGCAGCGGTTATTTGGTTGATGTTTTGCCTCCGGTGAATTCTCGTGTTATGGTCACCCAAGGTCTTTCTCCCTGATGAAGTCTGTAGCCCTTTGCCCACCTAGCCTATACTCTGTCTGCGGTCTTCTTTGCCCTCCCCAATCTTCATGATTTTGCATTTGGCTGGTTTAAATTTCGAGAAGCCAGTTACTGGACCACATGTCCAGCCTGCCCAGGTCTCTTTGCAGTCCTGCCTCATCCTCGTCCGATTTAATTCTTCTCATCAACTTCACGTCATCTGCGAACAGGGGACACTTCAGATTTCCTATTCCTTCCATCTGTCGTTCCATATATCAAAAATGCACTGGCCCTAAACTGACCCCTGTGGACCCCGCTGTAACAGGCGCCCCTGTGATACCTCTCACGTACCATGATCGTTGCTGCCCCCTGTCAGGTATTCCCTTATCCATTGCAGTCCCTCCTTTACATGCGCTGTCCTCCGCTTTGCACTAATTCTTGTGGGGAACTGTGTCAAAGGCCTTCCTGCAGTCTAGGAAAAACGCAATCTACCCCCCCCTCTCTCTCGTGTCTTACTTCTGTTATCTTGTCATAAAACTCCAGGAGGTTTTTGATACAGGATTTGCCTTCCATGAACCCATGCTGGTTTTCATTTATAATCTTGTTCCTTTCAGGTGTTCGACCACTCTCCTCTTGATAATCTTCTCCATGACTTTACACACAATACATGTCAGAGACACAGGTCTGTAGTTTAGTGCCTCGTTTCTGTTTCCTTTCTTAAATATGGGGACTACATTAGCTGTCTTCCATTTCTCAGGTAGTTGCCCATTTCAAGGGATGTGTTGAAGATTGTGGTTAGAGGCAAAGCACAGCATCTCTGCTCCTTCTCTAAGGACCCATGGGGAGATGTTGTCCGGTCCCATCGCCTTTGAGGTGTCAAAGTCACTTAAGAGCTTCTTCACCTCCTCCTCAGTTTGTTCGTATGTCATCCAACACTTGTTGGTATATTCCTCTTGATGTTCCCTTCTGTGCGTCTTCCAAAAGCCCTTCTGTCTCTACTGTAAAAACTTCCTTAATTCTCCTGTTCAGTCCTCACATACCTCCTGATCATTTCTTGTGAGTTTTTCCACCTTCTGTCCTTAATCTGATCACCTGGTCTTTGACTGTTGTCTTCCTCCTGATGTGGCTATACAACAGTTTCGGGTCAGTCTTGATTCTCGATGCTATGTCATTTTCATACTGTCGCTGGGCCTCCCTCCTTACCTGTGCGTACTCGTTCCTGCCTCTGCGACTGATCTCCCTATTTTCGTGTGTTCTCTGCCTTCTGTACTTTTTCCATTCTCTATTGCACTTTGTTTTTGCCTCCTTACACCGTCGGGTAAACCAGGGGCTCGTTCTGGTCTTCCCGTTGTTACTGTTGCCCTTGGGAATAAACCTTTCCACTGCCTCCTTGCATTTTGTGTGAGTGTATGTGAGTGTAGGTGAGTGTAGGTGAGTGAGTGAGTGCAGGTGAGTGTAGGTGAGTGTAGGTGAGTGTAGGTGAGTGTAGGTGAGTAAAGATGAGTGCAGGTGAATGTATGTGAGTGTAGGTGAGTGTAGGTGAGTGTATGTGAGCGTGAGTGTAGGTGAGTGTAGGTGAGTGTAGGTGAGTGTAGGTGGAGTAAAGGGTGAGTGAAGGTGAGTGTAGGTGAGTGTAGGTGAGTGTAGGTGAGTGTAGGTGAGTGAAGGTGAGTTCAAGTGAGTGTATGTGAGTGTGTGTTAGTGTAGGTGAGTAAAAATGAGTGCAGGTGAGTGTATGTGAGTGTAGGTGAGTGTAGGTGAGTGTATGTGAGCGTAGGTGAGTGTAGGTGAGTGTGTTATTGCTGTTCTTACTGCTGAACAGCGGTTTAGTGCCAATGAAGGTAGCGTAGGTAGCAATGATACGGCCGTGGACTAGTTTGGCTTTAATTAGGTAGGAGTGAGTACACAACGGGCAGTGTGAGGGAGTGACCGCAAGCCAGTCCGTGGAGGGGGAGCACTTGTGTCTGTCAAGTCGGTCGGCCTAGGAGTGAGAGAGGGTGGGCTGTGCCTCCCACTGACCTAGGTAAGCCTACAGAGGGCAGCACCTGAATGCCGCGAAATATGAACTAGACAGAGCAGACGGCTAGGCTGTGTGCTCTGACAGTACAGGCTGTCTACAAGTGTAGGTGAGTGAAGGTGAGTGAAGGTGAGTGAAGGTGAGTGAAGGTGAGTGAAGGTGAGTGAAGGTGAGTGTAGGTGAGTGTAGGTGAGTGTATGTTAGTGTAGGTGAGTGTATGTGAGTGTATGTGAGTGTAGGTGAGTGTATGTTAGTGTAGGTGAGTGAAGGTGAGTGTAGGTGAGTGTAGGTGAGTGTATGTTAGTGTAGGTGAGTGTAGGTGAGTGTATGTGAGTGTAGGTGAGTGTAGGTGAGTGTATGCGAGTATAGGTGAGTGTAGGTGAGTGTAGGTGAGTGTATGTTTTGGGTAGGTGAGTGTAAGTGCATGTGAGTGTAGGTGAGTGTAGGTGATGTAGGTGAGTGTAGGTGAGTGTAGGTGAATATATGTGAGTGTAGGTGGTGTATGTGGTGTGAGTGTAGGTGTGTGTGGGGTGTAGGTGAATGTAGGTGAGGAGGTGAGTGTAGGTGAGTCTAGATGAGTGAAGGGGAGTGTAAGTGGGTGTAGGTGAGTGTAGGTAATGTAGTTGAGGTAGGTGGGGTGTTGATGAGTGTAGGTGAGTGTAAGTGAAAAGATTTGGGGTGTAGGTGAGTGTATGTGAGTGTAGGTGAGTGTATGTAAGTGTATGTGAGTGTAGGTAAGTGTATGTGAGTTTAGGTGATTGAAGGTGAGTGTAGGTGAGTGTGAGTGAAGGGGAGTGTATGTGTGTGTAGTGGGATGTGAGTGTAGGTGAGTGTAGTGAGTGTATGTGAGTGTATGTGAGTGTAGGTGAGTGTATGTGAGTGTATGTGAGTGTATGTGAAATGTAGGTTGAGTGTGAGTGAGGTGAGTGATGTGAGTGTATGTGAGTGTGGTGAGTTATGTGAGTGTATTGTGAGGTGAGTGTAGGGGAGTGTATGTGATGGAGGGGAGGTGAGTGGTATGTGAGTGTATGGTGAGTGTATTGAGTGTATTGAGTGTATGTGGTGTATGTGAGTGTAGGTGAGTGTTATGTGATGTATGTGAGTGTAGGTGAGTGTTTTGTGAGTGTAGGTGAGTGTATGTGATTGTAGTGAGTGTATGTGAGTGTAGGTGAGTTATGTGAGTGTAGGTGAGTGTATGTGAGTGTAGTGAGTGTATGTGAGTGTAGGTGAGTGATTTTGAGTGTATGTGAGTGTATGTGATGTAGGTGATGTATGTGATGTGGTGAGTGTATGTGAGTGTTTGTGAGTGTATGTGAGTGTGAGTGTAGGTGAGTGTGAGTGTATGTGATGTATGTGAGTGGGAGGTGAGTGTATGTGAGTGTATGTGAGTGTATGTAGTGAGGTGAGTGTATGTGAGTGTAGGTGAGTGTTGTGGGGTGTAGGTTGAGTGTATGTGAGTGTATGTGAGTGGGATGTGAGTGTAGGTGAGTGTGAGGTAGGTGAGTGTGAGTGGATGTGGTTGTATTGAGTGAGGTGAGTGTGGGGGTGAGTGATGTGAGTGTATGTGAGTGTATGTGAGTGTATATGAGTGTATGTGAGTGTATGTGAGTGTATGTGAGTGTATGTGAGTGTATGTGAGTGTATGTGAGTGTATGTGAGTGTATGTGAGTGTATGTGAGTGTATGTGAGTGTAGGTGAGTGTAAGTGAGTGTATGTGAGTGTATGTGAGTGTAGTTTAGTGGTATGTGAGTGTAGGGATGTATGTGAGTGTATGTGAGTGTATGTGAGTGAGGTGAGTGGGATGTGAGTGTATGTGAGTGTTTGGTGAGTGTATGTGAGTGTATTGAGTGTAGGGGGAGTGTATGTGAGGTAGGTGAGTGGATGTGAGTGTAGGGAGTGTAGTGGTGTATTAGAGTATGTGAGTGTAGGTGAGTGATGTGAGTGTAGGTGAGTGTAGTGAGTGTATGGAGTGTATGTGAGTGAGGTGAGTGTATGTGAGTGGGATGTGAGTGGGAGGTGAGTTGTATGTGAGTGTTAGGTGAGTTGTATGTGAGTGTAGGGAGTGTATGTAGTGTATGTGATGTAGTATTGTTAGGTGATGTATGAGTGTTTGTGAGTGTTGTGAGTGTTATTGGGGGTGTATGTGAGTGTAGGTGAGTGTATGTGAGTGTGTGAGTTGTGAGTGTATGTGAGGTAGGAGTGTAGGTGAGTGTTATGTGATTTTAGGTGAGTGTATGTGAGTGTATGGAGTGTAGGTGGTGTATGTGAGTGTAGGTGAGTGTATGTGAGTGTAGGGAGTGTATGTGAGGTAGTGAGTGTATGTGAGGTAGTGGTGTAGTGTGTGTGAGTGTATGTGAGGGAGTGAGTGTATGTGAGTGTAGTAGGTGAGTGTAGTGATGTAGTGATGAGTGTATGTGATGTAGGTAGTTTGGAGTGAGGTGAGGTAGTGTGAGGTGGGAGTGGGAGGTGGTAGGGAGTGTATTTAGTGTATGTAAGGATGTGAGTGTTGTGAGGTGACGTCATATGTCTAGTTTTCCCTCCTGTATTGTTGGAGAGCAACAATGACGTCACAAATCTTGTCTTTTCCCTCCTGTTATTGGTGGAGAGCAACAATGACGTCACAAATCTTGTCTTTTTCCCTCCTGTTATTGGTGGAGAGCAACAATGACATCACAAATCTTGCCTTTCCCGCCTGTTAAATTTGGTTGTGGAGCCCCAAATACATCACAAATCTTTCCTTTCCCCGCCTGTTATTGGTGGAGAGCAACAATGACGTCACAAAACTTGCCTTTCCCCGCCTGTTATTGGTGGAGAGCAACAATAACGTCACAAAACTTGCCTTTCCCCGCCTGTTATTGGTGGAGAGCAACAATGACGTCATAAATCTTGCCTCTCCCGCTTGTTATTGGTGGGAGCAAAAATGACGTCATAAATCTTTCCTCTCCGCCGGCCTGTTATTGTGGGAGAGCAACAATGACGTCATAACCACCCGCGTCTGGGTTCAAAATTTGTTTTGGTGTTGATGTTGTGGACGACATTATTGTTTAATGTGATAAATATCCGTCCAGAACCATGAGTGAACCTCACCACGACAAGGAGAACCTGTGAGTCAACCCCATAACCCCCCACCACCCCCTCAGGGGCTCCTGATCCCCCCCGAACGAGCTAATATGCCCTGAAACTTGCGGCGTACCACCCCTAATGTGATCGCCCGTGAGGGTTTAGCGCTTCTCCCCCCCATCTCTCCCCCTCTCCACATGTGGATGGTGTCGGGCTCGTGATCCGAGGAGGTGGAGCTGCTCTTCCCAAACTTGGATAGTCACTTATGACCCCCTCGGGTTTAGCGCTCTTGGCAAAGTACGATAATATATTTTTTATATAATTATATATATCATATATATATATATATATATAATATATATATATTTATATATATACATATATATACATACAAAATATATATATATAAAATATATATATATATATATATATATAAAATATATATATATATATATATGTATATATAAAGTACATGTATAAACATATACAACCCAAAATTTTTGATAATGTATATTATTATTACACACTGGCCGATTTCCCCCCAAGGCAGGTTGACCCACCAAGGCAGGTTGACCCACCAAGGCAGGTTGACCCACCAAGGCAGGTTGACCCACCAAGGCAGGTTGACCCACCAAGGCAGGTTGACCCACCAAGGCAGGTTGACCCCCCAAGGCAGGGGTTTACCCACCAAGGCAGGGTTTACCCACCAAGGCAGGTTGAAACCCCCCAAGGAAAGGTTGACCCACCAAGGCAGGTTGACCCACCAAGGCAGGTTGACCCACCAAGGCGGTTGACCCACCAAGGCAGGTTGACCCACCAAGGCAGGTTGACCCACCAAGGCAGGGTTTACCCACCAAGGCAGGTTGACCCACCAAGGCAGGGTGGCCCACCAAGGCAGGTTGACCCACCAAGGCAGGTTGGCCCACCAAGGCAGGTTGACCCACCAAGGCAGGTTGACCCACCAAGGCAGGTTGACCCACCAAGGCAGGGTGGCCCACCAGGCAGGTTGACCCACCAAGGCAGGGTGGCCCACCAAGGCAGGTTGACCACCAAGGCAGGTTGGCCCACAAGGCAGGTTGACCCACCAGGCAGGGTGGCCACACCAAGGCAGGTTGACCCACCAAGGCAGGTTGACCCACCAAGGCAGGTTGGCCCACCAAGGCAGGTTGACCCACCAAGGCAGGTTGGCCCACCAAGGCAGGGTGGCCCACCAAGGCAGGTTGACCCACCAAGGCAGGGTGGCCCACCAAGGCAGGTTGACCCACCAAGGCAGGGTGGCCCACCAAGGCAGGTTGACCCACCAAGGCAGGTTGGCCCCTCGCACACAAAACCTCCTTTACCCCCTCCCTCCAACCTTTCCTAGGCCGACCCCTACCCCGCCTTCCTTCCACTACAGACTGATACACTCTTGAAGTCATTCTGTTTCGCTCCATTCTCTCTACATGTCCAAACCACCTCAACAACCCTTCCTCAGCCCTCTGGACAACAGTTTTGGTAATCCCACACCTCCTCCTAACTTCCAAACTACGAATTCTCTGCATTATATTCACACCACACATTGCCCTCAGACATGACATCTCCACTGCCTCCAGCCTTCTCCTCGCTGCAACATTCATCACCCACGCTTCACACCATATAAGAGCGTTGGTTAAAACTATACTCTCATACATTCCCATCTTTGCCTCCAAGGACAAAGTTCTTTGTCTCCACAGACTCCTAGTGCACCACTCACTCTTTTCCCCTCATCAATTCTATGATTCACTCATCTTTTCATAGACCCATCCGCTGACACGTCCACTCCCAAATATACTGAATACGTTCACCTCCATACTCTTCTCCTCCAATCTGATATTCAATCTTTCATCACCTAATCTTTTTGTTATCCCATAACCTTACTCTTTCTTGTATTCACTTTTAATTTTCTTCTTTTGCATACCCTACCAAATTCATCACCAATCTCTGCAACTTCTCTTCAGAATCTCCCAAGAGCACAGTGTCATCAGCAAAGAGCAACTGTGACAACTCCCACTTTATGTGTGATTCTTTATCTTTTAACTCCACGCCTCTTGCCAAGACCCTCGCATTTACTTCTCAACCCCAATCTATAAATATATTAAACAACCCACGGTGACATCACACATCCTTGTCTAGGCCTACTTTTACTGGGAAATAATTTCCCTCTTTCCTACATACTCTAACTTGGCCTCACTATCCTCGTAAAAACTCTTCACTGCTTTCAGTAACCTACCTCCTACACCATACACCTGCAACATCTGCCACATTGCCCCCTATCCACCCTGTCATACGCCTTTTCCAAATCCATAAATGCCACAAAGACCTCTTTAGCCCTTATCTAAATACTGTTCACTATATGTTTCACTGTAAACACCTGGTCCACACACACCCCTACCTTTCCTAAAGCCTCCTTGTTCATCTGTTATCCTATTCTCCGTTCTCTACTCTTAATTCTTTCATAATAACTCTACCATACAAATAATGATATATTTTACCAAATTAATACACATTAACTCTAAATGTATAAGTTACAATATGTATAGTTATATACATTGTATAGTTATATGCAACTATAGTTATACTAAGGGTATATACATTATATAAATTTAAAGCTGAACTATTTATATTTTAAATTGATAAATGAGATACAGTGGACCCTCGGACTAACGCTATTAATCCGTTCCTGAGAGCTCATCGTTAGTCAGAATAACCTGTTAGTCAAGTTATTTTCCCCTTAAGAAATAATGGAAATCAAATTAATCCGTGCAAGACACCCAAAGTTTTTGAAAAAAAAAATTTTAACACATGAAATATTAATTTTAATACACACAAACTGAAGAAGACATGCACAGTTACATGACACTTACCTTTATTGAAGATCTTTTTTTTTTTTTTTTTTTTTATTTTATTTAAAACATTACAATACAAGGTGGAAATTATATTAAAAGGTACACATAATGAGTTAAATCACAAATTCCCAATTCACCCTTACAAAAATGATTACAACAGACAAAAGTGTTCTGACACCCTAATACCACACACCATATACACCCAGTTATACCAGAGTTATATACCTGTGAAGGCAGAAACTTTTGACACAAGTTCACCCCCCCCTCTCCCGCAAAATATAACCATCACCAACCTGACTGCATCTTAACTTAACATTAAAGGATACATAGGAATTACACTATCATGAGTGATACAGTAACATCTTAGACACAAAATATTAATAACAATGAAATGGGATACATGTCATTACTTAACACAATGACACCTCAACCTGGTGAAAGAAAACCCCAAAAGCTTAATTTTCTAAGAAGGTTGCAATATTGATGTCAATCTCAAAGGCAACTTATGTGCAGTCTTAGCATGTAAACCCTATTCATGCAACATAGTATATAAATAAGACTGTATATTATGAAAAACATCCAGAATACAAAGGTATAAAGTATAAACCCCAGCCATGTAGCGGCTACACACAAAAAATTTTCCCCATACTTCCCTAACAACATAAAAACAAAACAAAATTTTTTTGACAACTGCACC
>NW_026477917.1:0-13249 GCF_026875155.1 Cherax quadricarinatus
TTATTTTTAAAACCTTATAAAAGAAAATACTAAAAAGTCAAATCAAAATTTTTTTTTGGTATGTCCCATTTTTCCCCCCGGGGGAAACCCCAAAATTTTAAAAAAAATTTTTTTTTTTTTTTAATTAAAACAAAAAAACCTAGGAAACCCCACAATTTATAAATTTTAAAAATCCCAAACCTTTTAAAAACCAACGACAACACCCCAAAAATGAAACTTTACATAGTTTACATATAAAATGAATACCTGACATGTCCTATCACAAAAAAACAACATCCCAAATGTAAATCATCACAAGATTACTAAATTGAAATTTTCAAAACACAAAAACCAACCACCTTAACATACAATATATGTACTACACATATCATTCAAAAAGTAAAAAACCCTAACCAAAGCTCCAAAACAACTACAAAACAAGACAAACTTTTTAACATACCCGCTTTTGACAGGGTACAGAGTAGGGTTTTAGTTATTTACATTATTTTCCTAACCATAGAATTCGCAGGAACGTATATTCCTTATGCACAATAAAACTGAACTTTATTTAATATTAATTTTTAATCCCTCTAATACAATATTCTGCTACAAAAAACAGAACACATACATGTAACTTACATAATAAATAACCCAAAACAGTTTTTTTTAACAAACCTTGGTACATTAAGGTTTAAACCCAAACCTATACTAATTATTTTTTTTTTATTTTTATTTAAAACAGAGCAAATAAAATAATGATAATTGGTATAAAATTAAAAACCATACTAGATATTACAAAACCTCTGTACACAATCCCGGTACATTTTAAGAACCCCATAGATCAAGGCTAATTTAAAACCATATACATAACCACAACCATATACTTAACCTATAAACCCTCCTTTTATAATAACATTATTGCCAGTGCAGACACAGTACACTTCTACCCCCCCCCCCCCCCCGATGTACAGTCCCCGTTTCAAATAAAATACATTGAATTATCCTAATGAAAGGTCATACCCGACCTCATCAAAACCTAAAATTTTGGTAGTGCATGAAAAAGACAAAAAACCCCAAAATTTACAGACTAAAACAGATATGAAACATTACATTCCTATACCATACACTGTAATAAAGTAGGAAGAATATACACCACCAATATGATATCAAATATAATGTTAACCATGAATTACAAACATTCAAAACATTGCATATCGTGAAGTTCACACTCAAAATCAAGAAATACACCCCATGCCCAAATTAGCGGTACAATACTAGGCTATGTAAATTATTTAAAGAACCCGAGACTAAAAAAAAGACTAGAGTAGTTATAAGGATAGGCTGCTTAATGTCCAGTCCCAAAAAACTGACAGTTCTCAGAAAATTTTGTGTTGATACCAACGTGCCAACTAATTACTTAAAAACGAGATCCTAAGGGCTCGGGATCCTGGCTTTCAAGGAAATTTTAAAACCAGTGAACATAACCATCAGGCTTAAAATGTAACCCTGGAAACCACACTTTTTATCTCATATGACAAAAAAACTCGTGAAACATGGCGTACCATCCCTACCTAATTCTCACTACCTTCCTCTTACACACTACATCAGTTCCAGATTAAACCAAAAACAACCCCCCCCTTTACATCCCCCATAAGGAGACCACTCCTTTGTCCATCCTCAGGGACCCCGCCCAAGGGAACCCACAGTGAGATTCCTATAACCTTCCGGGAAACTTTTTTCCCAAGACGCCCCATAAACCAACTTATTCCTACACTTCGTCCTATAGAATCTGGCCGCCAACGCTTTTATCCTCATATCACCCCTTAATCCCCTCATTCCCCATGAAATGTCCAGATAATCCACTATGATATACATTATAGCCCTTCCAACATCCCTAGGCACTCCCCTTACATCCAGTAGTAAAGCCCTTAAAAGCGCAAACGACCCCCCCCCAACAGTCTGATAACCCACACCCATCCATGATCTCACCCCCTCCAAGGAGGTACAAAAAAAGACCACATGAAACGCCGTTTCAACATCACCACAAAACTGACAAAAAGCCTCTTCCACAAACCCCATACTACGTAACACCTCCTTGGAAGCCAGAATCCCCATGATAAACCTATATACTAATTCTCTTACTCTAGCCGGTATCCGAAGCTTACTAAAATCTTTCCAAATAACCCCCAATCATACGTTGGATACACGGCTACCCCTTGCATAATTCCTTGACCTTTCACTACCCTCACCAACCGTTTCACTTTGATTTTATCACCTGTTGCACTGTCAATAAAAATCTCAACATATCTTCACAAACCCTCAATTCCTTCCCACTCCACCATTTACGTGCCTCCTCCATAACTCTTCCTACTTTAGCGCCCCTCACACCCCCTTCCCTCATATACCTCCACTTGATATATACAGCCATTACTCTCAGTCCTAAAGGCAACAAACCTAAACCCCCTCTCCGAACATCCGTCATAACTACCTCCTTACTTAACCATGCCCTCCCAAATCCCCACACAAACTTCAGCACCCTCCTCTGCATTTCCACAATATCTCGTACCTCTAAGGGAAAAACCTCTGCCACCCCCCATACCTTGCTATAGACAAGTGAATTTACCACCACTACCCTCTGATGTAAAGCTAAGTCCCTCGCACTTAAACCTCCTAGTCTACTTAAAACCTTACCCGGACAGACTCCGAATTTACCCTTCTGCATGCCTGCACTTCCGCCAAATACCATATCCCACATACCTTGATTCTGTCAACCACTGTCCATCCTAACCCTATCCCCAAGCCCCCCCCTATCCAATTACCGACCTCTAGAACCTTGATTTCACCGTATTAACTCTCATTCCGGTATTCATACCAAAAATCTGAATCACTCTACCCACCCTCCTTAACTCCTCCTTACCCCTTAGCAAACAGTAGATCATCCACATACCCAACGATGCCCCCTTGCACCCCCCTTCCATCTCCTGATTGTTCATTACCCTCTCAACAGACTCATAAAAAGGATTCTGCACACACGCAAAGAGCAGCTGTGACATCGGACAGCCCTGCCTCAAACCTCTCTCCATTGGTACACTTTCACCCAACCTCCATTGACCTGTACCCTCACCTCTGCCCCATCATACAGGGTGTTCACCCACCTCAACTACCCCCTCCCGAAACCCCACCTCTCTAAGCAAACCCCTAAGAAATCTCTGTCCACGCAATCATAAGCATTCACCCAATCTTAAACTCAGTATTCCCCCCTCCCGTACATCTCTCTAGAAAATCCCTAATCAAACCATGTCCCATCCCTCATACTTCTTTCCGGAATTCCCAAAACGTCCCCTATGTAACATAAAACCCAACACTTTCCTCATTCTGTTGCCCAAAACCTTAGCAAAAATCTTGTAATCCGAGACACTTAACGTAATCGCACAGGGTAATCATTTCAAAACTCGGCCATTCCTTCTTTTTGGGCACTAAAACCGTGACACCCCGTTCTTTGTGATTTTCCCCATCCTCCCTATTCTTGACATACAAATTTCAAAACCCCACAGGACAATGCCGTACACTCCCCATTGATACTCTATAAAAAATTTCGTTTGGTTATTCCGGTCTATGACTGGGGTTTACCTGGCACATCACAAAAACTGCTCCTCCACTCCTCTACATTAATACTACCCTAGATTCTGTCACTGTCTGCTCACTGAATACCCTATTAAACACCTTCTTCCCCAAAACCGTCCCTCACCCAGTCCCCCGCCAACCCTCCTTATTCTCCCTAAAACCAAAAATCTGATATACAAATAATTTTTTACCGTGGTGGATAGGCCTTGACCTCCTCATAGCCACCCCCACCTGTACTGCCTCAATTCTATCGCCTAGGTGGTCTTCGCCTGCGTTACTTAACCTCCTTAAGACAATACCGATGGCCTATCTTCCCCATTACAGACATCTCAACCCTGCCATAACTCGAATTGACTCATAAATTTTCATTGTGAATTTCCGAAAACCTATCTTCGCAAAACGTTCAATGTCCTCACTCCGCCCCCCCGTTCCTCTGACATAAACAGTCTTTCTAAACTGACCCTCAAGATAATTTTGTCGGACATAGATCCACCTAGCCATCATCCTTTCCCGTACTTTAAAAAATTTCGCCAATTTCATCTTTTGCCCTAATTTCACACACCAATCCTGCAAATCCATTTCCATATTCCTAGTCTACCAAAGATTTCCACCAATCTTCCAACCCCCGTAGGGTCACCTCTTCCTATGTAGCCCAACATTTAATTTCAGTATACTGCATAACTCTCACTATCGCCATCTACACATCAAATCTGTCATATCAGCACGATGATCAGAAAAACCATCATCGTTAGTCCGACACCCTATACTCACATATGCCCTGCATAACATAATTCCTATCTAACCGTGCATCATATCCCCTACGAATAAAAGTGGGCTCCACTCCATATCCCTACTTCACCACTAGCTACCCCTCCAACCATCTCGCATAACATCAGCAGAACCCAAAACCTCATACACGCCCCTCGGAACCTCATCACCCTTCATATTGACACAATTCCAATCCCCACCAAAACCGTTTAAAGCAGGTAAACCTATACAAGTAGAGTGATATTCAGAACCTCGCGAACAAAAATCCACCTTCACTCTAGTGTTATCTAGTTGCTGCATGACACACCTACAAAAACTAACCCTCCTGGCCCACCATAACCCCTACACCCTGACAACCCTCCCACCCCCCATTCCTCCCAAACCAGCGATAACGCAAAAAAAGGAAGGTCTCATTTACCGACACAGCCACACCTCTTTCAACCTCAAATGCATCACATGTAAACAAACTATTATAATACCTTGTTCTCATACAACACTAACTACATCCTAAACATCATGGTAATGTCCTTGCAAAAAATCAGACATCAATACTGAAATATCCTCAAAAACCACTCTAACCATTACCTCTTGACCTTCGGTTTCAAGACCGTTTACAGTGAAGTTAAATCACCTGAATTTGACAAAGATGGCGGCTTACCCCTGTTGCCGCTGAGGCATAATTGGTCCTCCTCTTCATAGGTCTCGGTTCTCTCTCTCTATCAATCCTCGTTCCTGCCCTCCAACCCCCCTCGGTCCATTCCACCTAGCTTCCCCATTGCCTCACCCCCTCCTACCCGGACTTGCTTTGCTATCCGACAGCTGCCCACATCTTCTTCCCAGGCCTCTGCGCTGGTGTGAGGATTCGTTCCATGTCTGATGCCCCCGTGTCTCTTGCGGGAGAGTACACTACTACACAATTTCTTCTGCAACCTCATTCTTCTTGATGGACCTACTCCACCACATTGTCTCCTTTCGAACCTCATTCAAGTCTTACCTTACCCTGCTTACTGTTAATCATCACCTTGTCATCACCTGACCTCACATCACTTTCCACACATGCTACGAACTCTTCCAAAAAATACCTTCAGCACAGCCCTCAAAATCCCGTCCTGAGTGACTCTGCATTATCTAACGGTCTGTCTGGCAGCGCAGCGATATTCCCTCCCCCCCCGTTTCCACTGGTAGTGTAAACATCACAGTCTCCAAAACCACCTTGCCCTGTCGACCTCCTCACTCCATAGGCCTGTTACCCGGCTTTTTTCATATTCACCGTCACATAAATACGTGGCTTCTAATGGCGTATCCACAGAAGCTGTCTTACTGACGCATTGGGCCCCTGTTCCTGCGGGCTTTGTGCCACCATGTGTATTAAGCGTCACATAAACGGAACCGTCTTCCTCTAGCCCGCCATAGTGTACAATAACCTGTGTTTCTATGGTTATGCAAAGTAACATATGTATGGTTATTCGGCCTCCTCAGGGTCATTTTCAGTGTGAAGGATCCTTCCGGTATACCCTTCATAAGGGCCGTCCCTCCACATTCCCGTGCTCGTTCGAGTGTACAGTTACAATAACTCTGAACACATATTGTAGGCTGTATGCTGTTGCCTCCAAAAGGTAAATTTTACCATTACCTCAAGTAATAATACGTGACAACATACATTGCATAGCATATTCAATGCCGAATTGATTACTCATCCGTAACTCTTTCTTGAAATTTCGTCTACGTGGTAGAGTAGAAGTCTGCCTCAGAACTTCACGAAGACCCTTGACATTTCCATTCATGCCACACCATTCAGCTCTTCATTGGGGAGGCCCACATATCAATCCCTGATAATGCTTGGCAGGGAGAACGGGGGTTTTTTTTTTTTTTCATCGTTTTGTCGTTTGATTTAAAGTATCCTCTAACCAGTGGAATGCAGACAGTATTATGCGCGGTACAGTCGGTCCGCCATCTTGGTGCCTAATGCAATGTTTTCCTCACCAGGTGGCGTTGCAGGAGAACCTGTAGAAGCGTCTTCTATACCAGCAGGTGAGAGACGAATGGTAATACACCTACGAGGTAACGTGTTATTTAAGTACTGGGACTTGTGTGGTTAGAGGAATTTTTGTTAATATCCCAGTAGAGTTCTTATTATTATTCACTTATACGTCCTTTGTATTGGTTGTAAATTTGTAAGTGGGCAGGGAACTGGATTATATGGGTTATGGAATTTGTATATAGATTTCATGTATAATGTAAAATAACGGTGATTTCTTGGATTATAATAGCCTTTTGTTGTGTAAGAAACTGGTCAGTATTTATGAATTTATTAAACCCACCTGTATGTTCGGGATCTTGTTGCCTTTCGTTGTAGTAATGGATGTTTGAATTTTTTGGGATGCAATCATGTGCTAAGTTGAAACGAGTGTTTATTAAGTATTAAGATAAGTGCTGGGATAGGGAACGTGAATGTTGTTTCATTTTTTGGATAAACATGTTTAGTTTATGTAACAGTATGCATAGCATACATATAATTATGTATTGATGTTTTTTTAAATAAAATATAAAAAAAAAAAAAAATTCACATGTGATGGTTCCGAGACTAAACTCTATATACAAAAGAAATCCGAACCTATACATAATAGTAACATAATAGTGATAATAGTAAAAAATAGTAATAATACCAAAATAGTGATAATAACAATAATAGCGATAATAACGATAATACCATGGTATTTTTCATATATTAACAGATAATAATATAACGCCGAAAGTCTCTATTTTAGCTATAAACGGGGACTTTCACGCTATAATATTAAGTGATGAACATATTCTTTTCCAATAGTTAAATAACACAGGATGACCAATTTCGAAGATATAACAATGTGTTACTCTAATACCAGATGACTTTATACAGTTTAGAATTAACAAATAAACCGCTGTCTAAAATTTTTACCAGCAGAGTTCTGCCAGCACTCTATTTCCAGCAGAAACCTACCAGAGGTCTTCTACCAATAATCTTCTGGTAACAATACTTCCAGTAGTAGTCTTCCAGCTGTGTCCAGTCTTACACACTTGAATCCTTCCAACAGAATCCTAACTAAAGAATCTTACTAGTAAGTGATCTATCAGGTATTTATCAAACAGGTTACATACGGTGTTACTAACTCTGGTGTAGTAGACAGTCTTTATATACATCAAACACAAGGATGGTGGTGCTGGTAGTAGTGGTGGTGGTCGTGGTGGTGGTGGTGGTGGTCGTGGTGGTGGTGGTAGTGGTTGGTGGTAGTTGGTGGTGGTTGGTGGCGGTGGTGGTGGTGGTTGTTGGTGGTGGTACTGGTGGTTGGTGGTGGTGGTGGCGGCGGTGGTGGAGGTGGTGGTGGTGGTGGTGGTGGTGGTGGTGGTGGCGGTGGTTAGTGGTGGTGATGGTGGCGGTGTTGGTTGGTGGTCGTGAAGGTGGTGGTGGTGGCGGTGGTGAAAAACACACTGATATATATATGTTAACACTGATGCATCACAGTACATAACAACAGTATGGGAGACATTATCACACAGTCGTACTGGCCAGGTTGTGGTAACACACAGTCGTACTGGCCTGGTTGTGGTAACACACAGTCGTACTGGCCAGGTTGTGGCAACACTCAGTCGTACTGGTGGGGTTGTGGCAACACACAGTGGTACTGGCCAGGTTGTGGCAACACACAGTCGTACTGGCCAGGTTGTGGCAACACTCAGTCGTACTGGCCAGGTTGTGGCAACACACAGTCGTACTGGCCAGGTTGTGGCAACACTCAGTCGTACTGGCCAGGTTGTGGCAACACACAGTCGTACTGGCCAGGTTGTGGCAACACACAGTCGTACTGGCCAGGTTGTGGCAACACACAGTCGTACTGGCCAGGTTGTGGCAGCACACAGTCGTACTGGCCAGGTTGTGGCAACACACAGTCGTACTGGCCAGGTTGTGGCAACACACAGTCGTACTGGCCAGGTTGTGGCAACACACAGTCGTACTGGCCAGGTTGTGGCAACACACACTCGTTCTGGCCAGGTTGTGGCAACATACAGTCGTACCGGCCAGGTTGTGGCAACACACAGTCGTACTGGCCAGGTTGTGGCAACACAGTCGTACTGGCCAGGTTGTGGCAACACACGGTCGTACTGGCCAGGTTGTGGCAACACACAGTCGTACTGGCCAAATTGTGGCAACACACAGTCGTACTGGCCAGGTTGTGGCGTCGTACTGGCCAGGTTGTGGCAACACACAACCGTACTGGCCAGGTTGTGGCAACACACAGTCGTACTGGCCAGGTTGTGGCAACACACAGTCGTACTGGCTAGGTTGTGGCAGCACACAGTCGTACTGGCCAGGTTGTGGCAACACACAGTCGTACTGGCCAGGTTGTGGCAACACACAGTCGTACTGGCCAGGTTGTTTCAACACACAGTCGTACTGGCCAGGTTGTGGCAACACACAGTCGTACTGGCCAGGTTGTGGCAACACAGTCGTACTGGCCAAGTTGTGGCAACACACAGTCGTACTGGCCAGGTTGTGGCAACACACAGTCGTACTGGCCAGGTTGTGGCAACACAGTTCATATGGCCAAGGTTGTGGCAACACACCGTCGTTACTGGCCGTTGGTCGCAGCAACAGTCGTACTGGCCAGGACGGTGGCAGCAACAAGTCGTACTGGCCCGGTCGTGGCAGCACAAAGACAGACGTTACTGCCAGTTTGCGGCAGCACACATCGTACTGGCCAGGTCGTGGAGCCAGCACACAGTCGTACTGGCCAGGTTGCGGCAGCACACAGCGTCGTCCTGGCCAGGTTGCGGCAGCACACAGTCGTAACTGGCCAGTTTGCGGCAGCACACAGTCGTACTGGACCAGGTTGCGGCGCAACACAGGTCGTACTGGCCAGGTTGTGGAACAGCACCCAGTCGTACTGCCAGGTGGGCAGCACAAACCGTCGTACTGGCCAGGTCGTGGCAGCACCCCGTCCGTACAGGCCAGGTCGGTGGCAGCACACAGTGTACTGGCCAGGTCGTGGCAGCCTACCACCAAGGACAGTTTTTATATTTTTCATCACCGAGTTTTTCTCCATCTACTGTGTTGGAATATTTTTTATTTTAATTAATACAGTGGGTTAGAGAAGTGTTTATGTGAAAACGGAGAGAATAAATTAATAAAATATTCTAATTAAACAAATATGTTTAATTGAGATGATTTATAAGAATATCTACCTTTGTTTTAACCCTAACACTCTCTCAAGGTTTAGTCACTTCTTCTCAATATTAACTTCTTTTCCAAATATTTCATCAAAAATATTTAAAATTAATGATAAAGAAATTTTTTCCTTAATTTCTTACACTATTTATATCGTATTTTAGTTAATTTAAACAATGGTGTGGAAGAGTGGAAGAGTATATATTATATAAATATATATATATATATATATATATTCATTATATAATATATATATATATATATATATAGTATATATATATATAAATATATATATATAAAATACATATATAAATATATATATATATATATATATATATATATATAAATTATAATATAAAATATATATTATATATATATATATGTGTGAGTGTGTGTGCGGTGTTATGTAGTGAATGATGTATTGAAATGAAAGTGAAAACAGTAAACATCAGAAGAAACTTATAAGAACTAACATTAAATTCCAATGAAGAAGAGCACAGTTCCGTGGTACAGCTGTCAGAGCCAAACTAACTCTGCTTGTCAACAGATTTTAGTCCACTATAATCGGAACGAAGCCACCAAGAAGGTAAAAAGCCTGGGAAATTTAGAATGTATTAAGATTGAAGTTTGTGAGGCAGTTATAATAAAGTACGAATAGTCATTGATTTTGATCATAATCTTTCTAGGCATCGTCCTCTCGACCCTGCGGGGAAGAGGACGCTTCCTACAGGATTCTCTTTGCACGCCACCTGTTGAAAAAAAGGAGGACAAACCTAGCATTTAGCACCCAAGATGGCGCTGACCGGACTGTACCGGCGCATAAATACAGTCCTGCATTGGCTGGTTTAGAGGATTTGTTAAGCAACCCACGATGAAACGATCTCCTGCCAACATTTATCAGGGACTGTTCATGCCACTCGCCCAATAAAGACTGTATGGTGTGGCACGTGAACGGTATGTCAAGGGTCTTCGTGAAGTTCATGAGGGCTGACTTCTAATCTACATCGTCCGACGAATTTCAAGAAATGCGGATGAGTGAACAATACGAACAGTGTGGAAGTAAGCTTGCATAGATGGTCTAAGTAATTTACTTGGGTGAAGGTTAAGGAATGTACCTTTTGAGGCAACAGCCACGCCACAAGATGTGTTCAGTGGATTATGGGACTGTACACTTCGACGAGCAAGGGAATGTGGATGGACGCCCTTATGCGGGATGCCGGAAGGATCCTTCACCAATGAAAAAGACCCGAGGAGGCTGATAACCATCATAATGTTACATTCCATAACCATAGAACCCAGATTATTGTACCCTATGCGGTGGGCAGAGGAGAAGACGAGAGTGCCGTTTATGTGACCTCTTATGAGCACATGGTGGCACAATGCCCCCAGAGACAGGGCCCTAGGCGTCAGGAAACAGCTTTCTGTGGATAACGCCAGTAAGAAGCCGCGGACGTTATGACGGTGAAGTGGAAAGCCGGGGATAGCAGGGCCTATGGAAGTGAGGAGTCGACAGGGCAGAGTGTTTTTGGAGACCGAGTGAATACACAACCAGTGAAACGGGGGGACGAGGGAATATCGCTGTCAGACAGACACTTAGATACTGCAGAGTCAAGCACAGGACGGGATTTTGGAGGCTGTGCTGAAGGATTTTTTGGGAAAGGGAGTCGGAGCAGGTGTGGAAAGTGATGTGAGGTCAGGTGATGACAGGTGATGGATGAACAGAAGCAGGGTAAGGAAGACTTGATTTAGGTTCGAAAGGAGAGCAATGTGGTGGTGGAGGTCCATCAAGAAGATGTGGTTGCAGAAGAAATGTGTGTAGAGGGTAGCTCCCGCAAGAGATCAGCGGGGCATCAGACATGGACGAAGTCCTCACACCAGCGCAGAGGCCTGGGAAGAAGATGTGGGCAGCTGTGGGAGCAAAGGCAAATCCGGGAGGAGGGGGGGCAATGGGAAGCTAGGTGGGAAGGGACAGGAGGGTTGGGAGGGCAGGAAAAAGAGGATTGAAAGAGAAGGAAACCGAGACCTATGAAAGGAGATAAGATAAGAAAGATAAGTAAGATTTGTTCGGATTTTTAACCCCCGGAGGGTTAGGCCACCCGGATAACCCAAGAAAGTCAGTCGTTTATCGAGGACTGTCACTTTTTTCATTGGGGCCTTAATCTTTTCCCCCAGGATGCGACCACACCAGTCGACTAACACCCAGGTACCTACTGCTGCTAGGTGAACAGGACACAGGTTTTTAAGGAAAGTGTCAGAATTTTCCCCCGCCGGGAATGGGAAACCGGGCCCTCCGTGGTGAAGGGGAGTTTAGCCAGCCAAACCGGCACCCGGGGTAAGGCGCCATTCTTGTAAAATTCAGGTTGTAACTTCAATGTAAACGGGTTTAAAACGAGTCAAGAGGGTTGGTTAGAAGTGGGTTTTGTGGGAGATTTAGTATTGATGTCTGTTTTTTGGGGGACCCTACCATAGTTTTGGATGTGAGTTTGTTTTTGAAAGGTTTTAGGTTGTTCATTGATGCTTTGAGGTTGAAAAGGGGGTGTGGGGCTGTGGCGGTAAAGGGACAGTCCTTTGCGTATCCGGGTTGGGAGGAGGGGGGGTTGGGGGTTGTCAGGGTGGATGGGTTTTTGGGGGCCAGGAGGGGTTTTTTGTAGGTGTGTACTGCCCCGCAACCCAGTAACACTAGAGGGGAAGGTGGATTTTGTACGCGAGGTTTTTGGTATATCACTTGGAGTTTACCTGCTTTTACGGTGATTGGGGGGGATTGGAATTGTGTCATTAGGGAAAGGGGGATGTGGTTCCCAGGGGGGCGGGTTGTGTTTTGGGGGTTCTGCGGGATGTTTTGCGAGATGTGGAGTGGTAGATATGGTGGGAAGTAGGGGATATGAAGTGGAGCCCCACTTTTATTCGTAGGGATATGAGGCACGGTTAGATAGGATTTATGTTAGGGAGGGCATAGGTGTGGGGAGGGTGGGACTAAAGATTGTGGGTTTTTCTGATCATCGTGCTGTTATAGCAGATTTGGGGTAGATGGCATAGTGAGAGTTTATGCAGGATACTGGAAATTAAATGTGAGGCTACTTAGGGACGAGGGTGACCCCAAAGGGTTTGAAGATTTGGGGGAAATCCTTTTGGGAGACTAGGAATATGGAATGGATTTGCTGGATTGGTGGGAAAGAGGGCTAAAGTTGAAATTGCGGGAAATTTTTTAAATTTCGGGGTAAGGAGATGGCTAGGTGGGGCTATGGCCTACAAAATTATCTTGAGGGTCAGTTAAATGACTGTTATGCAGAGGAACGGGTGGGGCGGAGTGAGGACATGGAACGTTTTCGAAATGGTTGGCGGAAATTCACAATGAAAAATTTGAGGCAATTCGAGTTAGGGCAGGGTTGGAGGATTTCTTAAGGGGAGATAGGCCATCGGGGTTTTGTATTAAGGAGGTTTAAGGAACGGCAGGCGAAGACCCCCTTGGCGTATATTGAGGCAGGTACAGGGGGGGGGTGGCTTTGAGGAGGGCAAGGCCTATCCACCACGGGAAAATATTAGTTTGTATGCGATTTTTGGTTTAGGGAGAAGTGGAGGAGGGTTGGCGGGGGGGGTGGGTGAGGGACGGTTTGGGAAAGAAGGGTTTAATAGGGTATTAAGTGACAGGACAGGCAGATCGAGGGTAGTTTTAAT
>NW_026477920.1:0-27852 GCF_026875155.1 Cherax quadricarinatus
AAAAAACCTTGGTTTATCATCCCCATGGTCTCAGATCTTAATGGAGTGATCTCAAATGTGTATAAATTTATGAGGGGTTTTTAAATCGTCTTGTGAATAGTAATGTAATTAGGGGATAATAACATCAAGTTAAGAGAATGCGTGAAGTGAAATAAGTCGTTTTGCTCCGATTTGAACACGTTAGACCTGGTTTTTCCCCGAGACGAGGAAATTTGAAGCTCCTTGAGTACGACCTTTAAAGCGGGACAAACCAACGGATACCTCGTCCTGCTGGAAAAAAGAAACCGTGTCAGTGTAGCAGGACTTCGAAATGAGATGGTGAATGGAGGAAATACGGAGTATTCAATCACCCACAGTAAGTAACCCTTCTGTTATAACAGACTCTGCTGGCCAGTTGGGTTGTGTTGAAAATTGGATAGGTTATGAGTGATCCAGCTACTTCAAGTGACCACCAGAGAACATCTGGTAAGTGGTGGGATTATGTACAAATGTTTTTCCTTGATGGATGTATCCATGTGTATCCTACCCCCCCCCCTTCATTCAGCTAAACTAATATAATATATACAGTCCACAATTAATTAGTAGCACCGTACTTGTGGGTGTTATCCAATCCATACTGGTCTCGGATAGATATGGATAAGATTGTGAGGTCGAAGGGACCACCTGTAGTGACCAGAGGTGGTTAAGTTTTCTCACATGTCTACACGGGGTGACTACGGTAAACCATATGGTTGTCTCCCAATGAGATTACTTGTATGTATATAATGTTGAGGTACATACAGATAAGCATCCTAGAAAATTTTCCATATCTGCCCGCTGGTCCTTCGTGAACCGGATGCAATCAGTGAAAAAAAATTAATTGAATTAATTACTTAATAATTAAGTGACTGATTGAAGGAAGTGGATGTAGGGTGCACAAGTTTAATCGATCGTGTGATGGATGATAATTAGCCCAATTAATTGCTAGCACATGGGTGGCTAGGATTTATACAAGAGTAAAGTGCAAGAATTACTCTTATAAGGCGCCTACTTAAGTTGTTAATCATGATTAATAATTTCTCTAACCATGACTGGATCTAATGGAGTTAATGTGGCTGACAAGTCCGTGAATTTTAAAAGGTAATGGGAAAACATCATTCAGGCTATTAAAGCCATGTGACGAAGGCATTTGATTTAATGAATCAAAGAACCGTGAACCCTAATGAATTAAAGTTATATTTAGATGCTTTAGAGAGTAGATTTGATTGGTACAAATTGTGGTTTAAAAGACTGTTTAAAGAGATCTGCTAGAGAATTGTGCAGATGGAATGGAAATGAATGTTTTAATTAACAACATTACGAATTGGAAGAAAAATGCCTGTAAAAGTAAGGCTTTGAATAAATTAAAGGGTGTAAGCCAGGCAGTTGGTCAACCTATTATGCAAAGGGTGGGTTTGCCAAAACCCCCATAGTACGGTCTGGTAGGGAAATCAGACTAGGTCCGGCAGGAATTAATTGTTCAAATTGCACAGACCAGTCAGCCAAACGTTCTAAGGATATACCCTAATGCCTCTGAAGTATCTGTCAAGAGCAAAAGGGAAAAATATCTAAAAAACAAATATACCAGTGTAATACTCATAGTTAAGAGTTAAATAGGCACATATTCAAGTGACAGGAATCAGTTATGTGGTTCTCACATCAAGGTATTAAGAGGAATAAGGTACCTCAGTCAAGGTTAACCAGTTAATCAGAGGTCCAGCAAGGAAAAAAAAGAGAGACTGCCTCTTTGCCAGGGTACTCATTTCACTAAAAATTGTATATGCTGTAATGATGGGATATTAAAGTGGAATGAATGATAAGAACTTGACAGTTTATCATGATGTTCTAGACAATCAGAATGTAAAGGATTGACATACCAAATTGAACAGTGGTATCAATGCCAACAAGGGAAAGATCATACAGTTTTGTGCAGGGTTTGTTTGTGATTCTTATAATTAATTGCGTGACAATAATGATAATGTTAATAAACCCTGACACTACAGTGACTGATGTAAAGGTTGCAAGCTAATGGCAATAATGATGGCCTAGTGAGGTAGCCTTGCCGGGCGTTCGTCGTTGGATTGTAAAAATTCAGGTTAAAGGGCATAAATCCTAAAAACCATTTGCAGCGTCACTTTCCTCAACACTGGTAAGGGCCATGTAATATATGGCAAAAATACCGCCCTAGATTAATGACTCCAGAGGAAGTAGTGAATACAGTCATGGTGTTCTTATCATTAAAGGTCAACCCAGTACAAGGTAATTTTTCTGCGATGATGTTGAACCAGTCCTAATTTGTGGGAGCTGGACAGCATAGGGGATTAATTTAAATGAGGAAAGTCCAAAATGTTCCTTTACTCAGGGACACTACCTGAAGGATGTTAAATGTGAAATCTGGACATTACTGGGTGCGACTTCGTGGAAGCTTGAGCGTCCAGAATTATCTACTAAGTATAGGATGGCGTATGACAGTTTAAGGCCCAGCTCCTGCTTACTGGAGACACCAAAATTGTTGACTGCTTATATTGATATTATTAATAAACAGTTAAATAATAAATTGTTCTTACTTCAGCGACGATAAATGCACACTTAGTACACAGGTGTGGGTCCATGAGCGAAGTAATTTTGTGATAAATAATCTTATGTGGACAATTTCGGTTGTGTTGTGACGTCAAACTGAAGAGGAATAATGAGGATATGTGTGAAGGGGTTAATGAAATATGTCAGTAAGGTGCTGGGACTGACTAGGGATACTGAGAGAGACTTGTTATTGTTAAGTCTCATTTCCAGTATGCCCTATATAACTTAATCAGGGTGCATAGGCTTTATGCCCCTGGGAGAGAATGGAAACAATATTAGTCCATTTTTGTTGGGTTCAATAAATATGGATGGCATGGAGTTGGTGCCTAGATGCAGTAATAGTGCTGGGGCTGACTTGGGATACTGAGAGAGATTGTTATTGTTAAAGTCTCATAATTCCAGTATGCCCAATAAATTAATCAGGAGATAGGCGTATGCCCTGAGGATGGAACATAATTAGTCCATTTTGTGTGTTCAATACAATATGGATGGGCCATGGAGTTGTTTGCCTATATGCAGTAATGTGCGGGGTGACTTGGGATACTGAGAGAGACATGTTATTGTTAAAGTCTCATAATTCCAGTAAGCCAATAAATTAATCAGGGAGCTAGGCTTATGCCCTGAGGAGAATGGAAAGTAATTAGTCCATTTTTGATGGGGAGCGGACAATAAATATAGATGGCATGAGTTGGTTGCCTATATTTAACTGGTGTTTAAAAAAACCTTGGAGAGAGTTTCGGAGGTCAATGCACCCCGGGCCCGGTCTGTCACCAGGCATCCTGGTGGATCAGCGCCTGATCATCCAGGCTGTTGCGCTGGCTGCACGCAATCCAACGTACGAGGCCACAGCCGGCTGATCAGGAATGGACCTTTAGGGTGTTGTTCAAGTGCCAGCTTGAAGACCTGGAAAGGGGTCTGTTGGTATCCCCCGTATGTGTGCTGGAGGCAGTTTGAACAGTCTCGGGCCCCTGGACACTTATTGTATGCGGTCTCCTTAACGGGCTGTGACAAACCCCTGCTTTTCATTGGGGGGATGGTGCATCGTCTGCCAAGTCTTTTGCTTTCGTAATGAGTGATTTTCGTGTGCAAGTTCGGTACTAGTCCCTCTAAGATTTTCAGGTGTATATAATCATGTATCTCTCCCCCCTGCGTTCCAGGGAATACAGGTTTAGGAACCTCAAGCGCTCCCAGTAATTGAGGGTTTTTTTATCTCCGTTATGCGGGCCGTGAAAGTTCTCTGTACATTTTCTAGGTCGGCAATTTCACCTGCCTTGAAAGGTGCTGTTAGTGTGCAGCAATATTCCAGCCTAGATAGAACAAGTGACCTGAAGAGTGTCATCATGGGCTTGGCCTCCCTAGTTTGAAGGTTCTCATTATCCATCCTGTCATTTTTCTAGCAGATGCGATTGATACAATGTTATGGTCCTTGAAGGTGAGATCCTCCGACATGATCACTCCCAGGTCTTTGACGTTGGTGTTTCGCTCTATTTTGTGGCCCGAATTTGTTTTGTACTCTGATGAAGATTTAATTTCCTCATGTTTACCATATCTGAGTAATTGAAATTTCTCATCGTTGAACTTCATATTGTTTCTGCAGCCCACTGGAAAGATTTGGTTGATGTCTGCCTGGAGCTTTGCAGTGTCTGCAATGGAAGACACTGTCATGCAGATTGCGGTGTCATCTGCAAAGGAAGACACGGTGCTGTGGCTGACATCCTTGTCTATGTCGGATATAAGGATGAGGAACAAGATGGGAGCGAGTACTGTGCTTGTGGAACAGAGCTTTTCACCGTAGCTGCCTCGGACTTTACTCTGTTGACGACTACTCTCTGTGTTCTGTTAGTGAGGAAATTATAGATCCATCGACCGACTTTTCCTGTTATTCCTTTAGCACGCATTTTGTGCGCTATTACGCCATGGTCACACTTGTCGAAGGCTTTTGCAAAGTCTGTATATATTACATCTGCATTCTTTTTGTCTTCTAGTGCATTTAGGCCTTGTCGTAGTGGTCCAATAGTTGAACAGACAGGAGCGACCTGTATCTAACCCATGTTGCCCTGGGTGGTGTAACTGTTGGGTTTCCTAGATGCGTGGTGAAGCTTGCTTTCTTAGGACCCTTTCAAAGATTTTTATGATATGGGATGTTTAGTGCTATTGGTCTGTAGTTCTTGCTGTTGCTTTACTGCCCCCTTTGTGGAGTGGGCTATGTCTGTTGTTTTTAGTAACTGAGGACAACCCCCATTCCCATGCTCCCCTCTCCATAGGATGGAAAAGGCTCGGATAGGGGCCTTCTGCAGTCTTGATGAACACAGAGTTCCATGAGTCGGGCCCTGTGGCAGAGTGCATGGGCATGTCATTTAATCGCCTGTTCGAAGACATTTGCGTCAGGAATAACATCGGATAGGCTTGTGTTAATCAAATTTGTGCTTCTCATAAAAAATTCATGGTGACTTCGACTCTCATCTGTATGGCTTTGCTAAAAAACTGAGTCCTATTGGGACTTGAGTAGCTCCCACATTTCCATGCTGTCATCTGTGTAGACCCATCATGTTTAAGTAGGGGCCATACCTGGGACGTTTTTCACGAATTTGATTTGGCATAGAAGAAAAATACTTTGGTTTCTTCGATTTTTCATTATGGCTTTTATTTCTTCCCCGCGATCTGACTCCTAAAGGATTCTTTTAGCTTAAGTTCGATGCTGCTATTCCTGACAGTGTTCTCCTGACGCATATCAGATATATTGACCTCTTTTAGCCGCTCTGTTATCTTTTCCGCGCCTGTTAAAGGAGCGCCTGTCTCTTTTCTGTTTAACATCTACTCCTCCTTTTACTTAGAGGAAAAAGCCTTGTGCATACATCGAGTGCCACCAGAGTTAATCTGTTCTAGGCATATGTTGGGTCCTGTGTTGCTTAGTAGTATCTTCCCAGCTTATATCAGATAGGACTTGGTTTACTTGGTCCCACTTTATGATTTTGTTATTGAAGTTGAATTTGGTGAATGCTCCCTCTGACTAATCTCATTATGTCAGGGTCTGGGCACCGCGCATCCTGACTGAACCTCAATTATGGTTTTGTGATTCTGAGTAATATGTTTTTGATAGGTGATATTTCTATCAGATCATTCAATGTAAGTGAAGATGAGTCTAGTGTATTCTCGCATCTAGTATGATCCAAATCATTTGCTGGTTTAAATTGGAATTTTTGTTGCAGAGATTTAAAAGCTGCGTGAGGTTGAGTTTTCATCAGAGCGGCCTCCTGGTGTTATTGACTGCAACAACATTATTTGCTATATTCCTCCATTTTAGGTGCCTTGAAGTTGAAAATCCCCCTCGGAAGTAAGACAAGATGCTGGTGGCAGGAGCTGGAGGTTTTCCAGACAGTGGTCAATTTTTAACAGCTGTTCCTGGAATTGCTGGGATGTTGCATCCGGAGGCTTGTAGACTATTCACAATGACTTCGTTTTGGTTCTCGACTTTACTGCTAAAACTTTCCACTACATCATTGAGGCATTTAGCAGTAGTGCTGGGGCTGACTTGGATACTGAGAGAGACTTGTTATTGTTAAAGTCTCATAATTCCAGTATGCCCAATAAATTAATCCAGGATAATAATCAGTGATAATAATCATTAAGTTAAGAGAATGCGGGAAGTGAAATAAATCGCCTGCTCAAGTGAAAGCGTGTTTTCTCGTCCGAGGATAGCGAAATTTTATGGAATCACGACTTCTAAACCGAGACAAACCAACGGATACCTCGTCCAGCTGTGAATAAGTACCTGTCGGTGTAGCATTACATCGAAAGTGATGGCGATGGAGGAAATAAGGAGGCCATCATCACCCGCAGTTAAGTAACCGTTCTAAGTAAAAGCAGACTGATACTGGCCAGTTAGGTATGTTTTTAATGAACCAGCCAAATCAAGGTGACCACCAGAGAATATCTGGTAAGTGGTGGGATATGTACAAGTGATTTTTTCCTTGATGGTAAATCCCATGTGTTAACCTACCCCCTCCCCCCAACCCACCCCTTCATTCAGGTTAAACTACATAATCTATCAGTCCGACAATTAATTATAGCGCCGTATGGATAAGATTGATGAGGGTCGAGTGCCACCTGCAGTGACCAGAGGTGTTAAGTTTCTTTCCTCACATGTCTACATGGGTGCTAATTACGGTAAACAATATCGTTGGTTTTTCACCCAAGGAGATTACACGTATGCATGTAATGTTGAGGTAACGTACAAGTAATCACCTCCTATAAATTTTCCCATATTATTCATGTTCTAGTCTGGTTCTTTAAATATTTACATAGCCTAGTATTGTACCGCTATTGTACCAATGTGTTGTATTATTCTTGCATTTTTGAGCGTGAACTTCACGAATATGCAATGTTATGAAAGTTTGTAATACATGGTTAACATTAAAATTAGCACTATTCTCAGCATATGTGGTGTATATTCTTCTACTAATTACAATTTAATGTTCCATATCTGTTTTTAGTCCTCCTAAATTTACTTATTGTGTCTTGTTGTTCATGGCACTACCAACTCTTATGTAATTTCATTAAGGTCAGATGAGTGTCTCGGTATGTGACATTCATTAGGATAATTAATGAATGTTATTAAAACTGGGTACTGTATATACGGGGGAGGGGGGTTAGAAAGTGGCTGCTGTGTCTGCACTGGCAATAATGATTTTGTAAAAGGAGGTTTGTATGTTAGTATAATATGGTTGTGAGTTATGTATATGGTTGAGGTTATGTATATGGTTGTAGGTATGTATATGGATTGGGTTATGTATATGGTTTGTAGTTTATGTATATGGGTTGTGGGTTATGTGTATGGTTGTAGTTAATGGTATATGGTTGTGGGTTATGATATGGTTTCAGTTATGTATATAATTTGTGGGTTATTTTATGGTTGTATGTTATGACATATGGTTGTGGGTATGTGAATATGGTTGTGGGGTTATGTATATGGGTTGTGGTTATGTATATGGTTGTAGTTATGTATAATGGTGTAGGTTATGTATATGGTTGTAGTGTTATGTATATGGTTTTGGGTTATGTATATGGTTGTGTTATGTATATGTGTAGTATGGATATGGGTTGTGGTTATGTATATGTTTAGGTCATGTAAATGGTTGTGTGGTTATGTATATTGGTTGTAGTTTAAAGTATATGGTTGTGGGTTATGTTATATTTGTGGTATTTATATGGTTTGTGGTTATTTATGTTGTAGGTTATGTATATGGTTGTGGGTTATGTATATGTTGTCGGTTTATTTAATAGGTTTGTGAGTTTATTTATTATGGTTGTGGTATGTATATGGTTGTAGGTTATAGTATATGGTTGTGAGTTATGTATATGGTTGTGAGTTATGTATATGGTTGTAGGTTTATGTATATGGTTGTAGGTTATGTATATGGTGTGGGTTATGTATATGGTTGTAGTATGTATATGGTTGTGGGTTATGAATTGGTTGTAGGTTTATGTATATGGTTGTAAGTTATGTATATGGTTGTAGGTATGTAAATGGTTGTGGGTATGTATATGTTGTAGTTATGTATATGGTTTGTGGGTTATGTAATGTTGTAGTGTTATGTTTATGGTTGTGGGTTATGTATACGTTGTAGGTTAAGTATATGGTTGTGGGTATATGTATATGTTGTGGGTTTATGTATATGGTTTTGGTTTTAAGTATATGGTTGTGGGTTATGTTATAATGGTTGTGGGTTTTGTATATGTGTAGGTTATGTATATGGGTTGTGATTATGATAATGGTTGGGTATGTATATGTGAGGTTATAAATATGGTTAGTGGGTTATGTATAATGGTTGTGGGTTATGTGTATATGGTTTGGGTTATGTATATGGTTTTAGGTTATGTATATGGTTGTAGGTTATGTATATGGTTGTAGGTTATTATATGGTTGTAGTTGTATATGGTTGTGGGTTATGTATATGTTGTGGGTTATGTATATGGTTGTGGTTATGAATATGGTTGTGGGATGTATATGTGTAGTTATTATATGGTTGTAGGTTATGTATAGGTTGTATGTTGTGTATATGGTTGTAGTAATGTATAGGTTGTAGTTATGTAATATGGTTGTAGTATGTATATGGTTGTGGTTATGTATTTGGTTGTGGGTTATGTAAGGTTGTAGTTATGTATATGGTTGTGGTTATGTATATGGTTGTAGGTTATGTATATGGTTTGTGGGTAATGTAAATGTTTGTGGGTTATGTATATGGTTGTAGGTTTATGTATATGGTTGTAGATTAATTATAGGTTGTGGTTATGTATATGGTTGTAGGTTATGTATATGGATGAATCTTATTGTGGCTAGCTGGTCTAGTGGCTAGCGCGACGGGCTGGAGTTTTGAGACTCAATGACCGCCGGGTTGTCAATCACCGTCCGGGGGTATGGTTTATATTTGCAATCGTGTCATTACGATTTCTTAAGTCATGTTGACGGCAGTGAAGGGACTTGAGCTAGAGTTCGTCACGGCCACGCTAGCTGGAGATTCGTCTGTAAAAACTTGCATTTGTGGTCACAGAGGTGCCTGTGCTAACTTTCCTATGGTGTAGAAATATACCTAGATGGATGAATCTTATTGGGCTATCTGGTCTAGTGGCCTAGCGCGACGGGCTGGAGTTTTGAGACTCTATGACCGCGGGTTCAATCCCGGCCGGGGGTATGGTTTATATGGTTGTAGGTTATGTATATGGTTGTGGGTTATGTATATGGTTGTGGGTTATGTATATGGTTGTAGGTTAAGTTATGGTTGTGGGTTTATGGTAATATGGTTGTGGGTTATGTAATGGTTGTAGTTATGTATATGGTTTGGGTTATGTATATGTGTTGTGGGTTATGTAATGTTTGTGATTATGTAATATTTTGTAAGTTATGTAAAAGGTTGGGTTATGTAAATGTTTTGGGTTAATGTTTAGGTTTTGGGTTATGTATATGGTTGTAGTTTATGTATATTGTTTGTAGTTATGTATGTGGTTGTTGTGGTTATGTGTATGGTTGTGGTTAGTATATGGGTTTAGGGTTTTTTATGTAAAAGGTTTAGGTTATGTATTGTGTGGGGTTATGTGTATGGTGTGGGTTTATGTATAATGGTTGTGGGTTATGTGTATGGTTGTGGGTTATGTATATGTTGTAGATTTATGTATATGGTTGTGGTTATGTATAGGGTTGTAGGTTATGTATATGGTTGTGGGTTATGTAATTGGTTGTTATTTTAGTTATGTATATGGTTGTAGGTTATGTATATGGTTGTAGTTATGATAGTTGTGGGTTTAGTATATGGTTGTGGGGTTAATGTATATGGTTTGGTTATTATATGTGTGGGTTATGTATATGGTTGGGTTATGTATAGGTTTGTAGTTATTATAATGGTTGTGGGTTATGTGTATGGTGTGGGTTAAGTATATGGTTGTGGGGTTTATGGTAAGTTCTATTCTATTCCTATCTATTTGATTCGCCGTAATCCCGGCCGTCGGGTTCTCTTCCATTTTGGGGTGACCCGGCATTGGCTCCCCAGTGTAGGGGAAAGGAGACATTTATCGTTACATGCACCGGTGAGGCAGGTCCTTTCAGCAGCAGGGGGGGGGGGTACCTCACCGGCCCTATGCCAGATGAGTACCAAACGTTAGTGTGCACTAACAGGGCGGTGTGCAGTGCAATGGAGGCTCCAAAGCAGCCCTCGAGCAAACTTCATGCGGGAAGCGGATGACGGTGCAGAAGGACTGGAAAAAGGTTTCCAAGACAAGACACCTAAGTACACAAGAATGTGCTGCTCAATCCTCTCGGTCTGTCGCCCTCACTGGGGTCATTGGAAGTGTCTACGGCGAAGGGGCCATCGTAGCCGGCAGTCTAACAGGTAGTGCACCAAGGCTGCGGAACCATTCGTTCCACAAAGGGCACAGAGCTACCTCTCGAGCCCTGTTCAACAATCCGTGCAGTGGTGATACATAAGCGTAGGCGGTGGATATGCAACCCTCAATTCCCTGGACTGTGTCCGAATACTTGTAGGGGCCACCCCTGTGGGTCGCCCTGACATACCAACAGAGGTCCGTGACTCCCAGGTCAGGAATGGGCGCTCTCGCCGCAGCCAGCAGCCAAACAGCGGCAATCTGGCTGAGTTACTGATGGAGATCGCAGCACGTGGCTGTGCCTCATGGGTTGCAGTCCCTAGCAGCCGCATCTGCAGCTCATTGCCAGGGATAACCCACATGCTCTGGATCCAGTTGATGTTAGCCCTGCGACCCTGGGCCATGATAGTCAGCAAGGTCACCCCGTATGGATGTGATTAAGTGATGTTGTCCTTTGCTCTCTGTGCATAAGCGCTGTGGATCGCTGCTTGGATCAACGTGAATGTGTGGGATGCTGATGGACTGCAGAGCTTTGCCGCAGAGCTTGTTGGATGGCAAAGAGTTCGGGCCTGAGGATGGAGCAATGGTCTGGTAGGCGCCAACCTGCTTTCAGATTGCTGTGGAACATCCCACAGCTGAGCGGGCCCTGCCACTGGTCCTGGAGCCATCAGTGTAAATTATGGCACACACCCTGGGACCTTCCGCACTCCCACAAGTGCTAGACGAGCAAGGTGGTGGCAGAATGTCCCGGTGCTATGCCTCTTGCTGTCTGGTAGGTTGTCCAGCTCACAGCAAAACAGCTATGGGTGCCCAAGGGGGGCCACCGGGATTTCGCTGCCAGTCTGTCGCCGCCTCCCGCTGGGGCAATGTCAAGGGCAAGAGCTTCTTTGTGGCATCTGCTACCGATCCACATCCATCGGTGGCTGGGATGCAGTGGAATGACCTGTCCCTGGCGGACCCGTAAATCTCTAATCAGTTTGTCAGCCCGGGAGTCGGAGATACCATTGCAATCCTCCGGCAGCTACCAGTAGGATCCTGTCTTCAAGAGGCTGTAGCTGCAACTCAAGGTTCAGAGCCACTGCATTTGCCCACCTAGGAGCCCCCAGCATGGCCCGTACAGCTGTGTTCTGGATGACACAGAGGGATTTGATGTTTGTGGGCCTGGCGTGAACCAGAGCAAGTGCCCCATAGTCAACGAGGGAACGTATTGCCTGGATGTGGAACAACCTCATGACCTCGAGGCTGGCCCTAACCCTAGGTGCCTGTCAATGTAGATGCCAAGGTACCTATAACTGTGAACCCACTCCAGGTCGATGCCCAGGACCCGCAGCCTCTGACTGGGCACCTTGGTTCAAAGGATCATGGCTTTGGATTTCGCCGCAGATATCTTGAGTCCCAAGTGACGGCAGGTGGAAGCCAGCAGATCGAGGTCCTCCTGGGCACGCTGCAAAAGCCGGCGCTTCCTATGTACGAGAAGTGCCAGGTCATCGGCATAGCTGAGGAGGATGGTGCCTCTGGAGAAAGGCAGGCACACCAGCTGGTGCATCAGTACATTGAACAGGGTGGGACTAAGCACCCCGCCCTGATAGTGCCCGTTGTCCAGGGTCACAGAGAAGAGGTATAGTCCCCTGGAAGCGTACCCGGCCCGCCTGTCCGGAGAAAGGAACGAAGCCATGAAAGCATCCTGCTTTAATCCCCCTGCGGGGCCAAGAGTGAGAGAATGGCAGGTGCACTGCAGCTCAAAAGCTTTCTCGAGTTCAAAAGACAACATTGTGTGCTTGGGGCACCGACCTCAATGCAGGTCAGTAGAGTGGTAGCCTTTCGAAAGTGCCCACTCCTCTGTGAAGCCATAGAGGTTTTTATGAGGAGGGCCAAAGCTTCCAACCTCAGGCCTCCCCAACACCAACCTTTCAGAACACCGGCGGGGAAGTGAGGGGAACTGGGTAGGAGATGTCTCCACTGCCCAGAACCCCAGGTCTTAGGAGATCGGGTATGGTGTCAGGCGCCCCTTCCATACGACGGGAGTTTGCCAGCCCCAAGTCTGTTGATGACCCCCAGGACAGCTGAATGTCCGAATGGCCATACCGAGTAATCATTCCATAGGTGAGACATCAAGCCCCGTGCAGTGTCTCGATTAGATGTGAAGGCTGCCTGGACTCCTGGTCGGGAAGTCTTAATCCGAGACGTCCATAGCCTGGCATGCTGCGTGATCACCATCACCCTTCTAGAGGAGGGTGCTTTGGGGTCGCTGGAATCCTGAGGCAGTTGAGCCATGCCGCTCTGAGGTGAATAGGTCCACCAGACGCACAGCCTCTCCGTTGCGGGGTCTATGAGCAACAACGACCACACTGCGACGCTGCTGCCCAGTTGCCAAATCGTACTTGGGTCCAAATCTCAGAATAAGTGGAGGAGTCGAAGACACACACTCGAACGCAATTAGCCTGGCGGACCTGTGTGAGACATGGCGTGCGCGAGTGCGCGTGCGAGCCCACTTCCCAGAGCAGACCATGGACTCAACCGTGGGATTACGCATGTGCAATCTTGCGTACAACATTGGTGCAGTTGGTTCTGATCCGGAGCTGTCCCTCATGTAAAACCACCATCACGTTTTATATTACCATCCGCCGTAACCTTAGATTGCTGCCTCAGCTGCACATGTGAAGGACTCCTGCAAGCTTTGAGCTGCCTCATCTGCGGGTCCTTCGGAAGAGGAACTCCACCCACCAGCGCTCAATGACCTCCTAGAAAAGCACTGCCAGTCGGCCTTTTTTAGCTTCCATCTGGGTAGGTGTGGGGAGCAGGCTCCCTGGACCATCAGCGTATGACCACTGCAAAGTGATGACTTTGGAGATGGGCGGTGGAATCCATCTCTCGCTCGAGAGCAAAACCGACTAGAGATGAGTATACATCCAAGCAGCCACCATAGTGATGGGTGGCTCCCATTATTGAGGAGGGCGATCCTCAGGGACCTCCTCCAGCACAGCAGCAAGGTGACTCCCAGCTGCGTTGGAGGAGAGACAGAGAAAGTATTGGGTGTGGGGCATCGAACATCCCCATGCCACAACAAGACCCTCACCGTGGGTGAGTGCTGCCACTTCTGAAATGTTCAAGGGTGTACCGGAGGCTTCTGAAATATTTAAACCACGAAAGGTCCATCCGCACAGGTGTAGGTGACAGCCTGAACCTCTACACCTCACCACAGTCGATGGGGTCAATGGAGATGAAGAGGGATAGTGGTCCTGAGTAATCGCCGTGCCCCTGCCAGTCCCTTTCCAGGCGCTGAAGGTAGGCAGAGATCCCGAAATACGTGGGCTGCATTTGGAACGTGACAAATCGGTGAGTGTCTCCTGAAACAGGAAGACATCAACCTCATCCTGAACTGCAGCTTCAATCACTAAGTGAATTTTCCACTGCAGCCCACAAATGTTCCACTGGAGGATCTTCAAGGGCCGCAGAGGTGGCTCACTGATTCCATCTCTGCCTGGGACTCGTCGTCCGTTGTTGGCGACTCCAGGGCCTCCTCCATCACAGACTGGAAGGACTCCTGGATGATGGCTTGAAGTTCCATTGAGTCTTTCCTGTCCAGTAGGGCCACGCCCAGCATCCATGACAGGAGCTGCCTGCAGGCGCCCCTGTCCTCTGCCGACGGCAGCAGGCGACAGAGGAGCGCTGAGATGACCCCGATGGTTTTCTTCAGTCGATCCAGAAAGGATTCGACCATTACCTCTGCAGGCATTGAGCTGGACGACCCGTCGAGGTGGGGCTGGGTCACTGGGTATGTCTGGGTGGCTGTCGACACTGCAGCAGCATAAGCTGGGTGCACCCTGGGCCCGGCATGAGTGGCCATGGGCTTCCAAGTCCCCTGGCGGGGAACCTCTACCTGACGCTGGCTGCTCACAGTAGGGGCCTGTCCTTGGGAAGAGGCCTGCTGGCCGTATGGCAAGGAATGTTGGTGCCCAGCTGGGACCTGCTAGGCAGTGTGCCTGGCCTGTGGCTGTTTTTCCCAATGATTCTGCCTTCTTGGCCACCTTGCCATCTGACGCCACAGTTGACCGCGCTGCTGCAAACCAGTGTCTGCCCTTTGATGCCACCGCTGGGAGCCCAGTGCTGGGAACTCGCTGGTATTGCCCTCCTGCGGTATCCGGGGAACTGTGATTGGAGCCCATGCTGACTGTTGCTGGGCAGTTCCAAGGCTGGGTGGCGTCGGGGCTGTCGGGTCGTTCTGATGACGAACCTGCTGCCAGTGCTGCACCATCACAGGACAGCTCCGGTTCCAGGCATGGTGCCTCTTTGAGCAGTTGGCACACTTGGGCTCTGGCCGAAGGGCTTCGCCAGGTGGATGTTTGAGGATGGCAATGCAGTCCTTCGAGTCGTGTGCCTTGCTGCACACACCACACTTCTTCTCTCGTTGGCAGGTGGCTGCAATATGATTGAACCCCTGGCAGTTGAAGCATTGTACTGGGCCTGACAGGTATGATCGGGTCTTGAATCTTCCCCTGACCCCAAAGTCCAGGTGCGTGGGAAGTGGACCTTTGTGGTGGATCAGCACCTGGCGGGTGGGCACCTTGTTCACCTTTGCAGTGAGTCGCTCCGCCTTGACAATATTGGGCACTTCCAAAATGGGGTCCAGTGGGAGGGGCACAGGGACGTGTAAAAGCACCCCCTTGTACACCTTCTCCGAAGCAAGCAGTTCCACCATGCTGGGATGGGTCACAACCAGCCCCTTCAACTCCTCGTAAGAGTCTTCGTCCCGAGGAATGACCAGAACCTCGTTCCTGAGAGTGAACTCGCAGCGGAACTTGAGGTGGGGGAGACCTTCCAGATACCTTACAAACCCGTAGTTGGGAACCTTGAATTTGTTGAAGGCCCTGGTTGCTTGTGCCCGAGCTGAGCGGGAACTCCTCCTTCCACGTGGAGTCAACCAGTCCCCGTCCACTGTGGAGGCCAACGCAACTGGTGTAGGGACCTGGGATGGCTCCGTCCTTGCCACTTGAGGAGCTACTTCCTCCTGGCTTCCTTCCACGACCCCTATGGCCATCTGGGGGTGCAAGTCTTCTTGGGTAGGGGCTGCCGACGGACCTAGTGGCAGATTGGTAGGTACAGTAGTCTCCACTGCATCCTTGGCCTTCTTGGTGGGGCTCCCACCTGCCCCACATCGTCCTCCAACTCGTCCCCGCATTCCAAGGAACGTTTAGGCCGCTCTCCTGGATCTGTCATGGTGACTGTAGGTGTGGGGACAGAGCCAGCAGCAGAGCTGCTGCCTGTGACCTCACAGCCGCCCACACTGGGTGCAGAGCTGTGAGGCTCAGAGCCCCAGTCGGGGCCCGTAGCCACCCTCTCGTGGCTCACTGCTCTGAAGCACTGAACACAGTCCAAGGATCACCAGGAATGACGCTAATCTGTGCGTAAACTAACACAGATTTGCGAACACAACACACACTGTTCCAATCTTCGTCCAGTCGATAAGCCTTATGAATTGAAATTCTTGTGCACCTGTGCTCACTCCAGTTGTTCTACTGGCCTAACTTGATGTCCAATCGACAGTGTAGTGGTGACAATTCATGACCCTGTGACAGTATTTTTTTTTTTTTTAGCTATGTTCTTGCCGTAAGTTATTGTTGTATGTTTGGCAGCAATATCTTGCCAGCATATAGGTGCAATCCGTTTGTCAGTTAATTTGATTGAGATCCATACTGTTTCTTTATTTTTATGTTAAACTGTAATGGTTTTAAATAAAATATAAAAAAAAAACAATCTGCTGGTGTCTTACATCTCACACTTTAATAGTTTAGTTTCCCTTGAAAGATCCAGCAAATTAACAAAACTGAAATATTATATTAAATATATTTTATTTATTATTTCAACAATATTGTATATTTTTCAGCTTTCAATATTAATAGTAAATTTTTGCGTTTCAACATTTTAAAAAGCCTTTTCTTTTTCTTTATAATATTAAAAGATTTTATATAAAATCTTTGTATCCTGAATTTTTAGAAATATAATTATTTTATTAATGAACCTCATTTGTTATGATTATCAAGTTTTAGAGACACATTCTGCTCTTGACTCTTGCCCTGGCAGGTCATAGCAGCTCTCCTTACTTACCAGCGTTGTCTTCACCTTGACTTGCACGATGAGCTACGCAAATCGTGTCAAGATCAAGCCAACAAGTGGTACCGTTGATGATTCAACGAAGATTGCTCTTGCAACTGTTGTTCAAGGAACACTGCAAGTCAAATTCAACGCCATTTTGTCTCTGAAAGAAGCATTTATTGTTGTGTGTCACGATGATGCTGAAGCAGAGAAGCTACTTACTACAGATGCCACCACTACACTCACTGCTCAAGGGTTTACTGTTATGTCATCTCCTGCACTCAAGGCCAGGAAATCAGTATTCCTCAAAAAACTGGACAAGATTCTGACGTCTCAATCACCTGCAGAACTCAAGACATCCATCGAGACTCAAAATACTTGGGCTACTGTTGACAGCATCACAAAAATCCCGAATGCATCGTCCATGCTCAAGGTCACCTTCACTGACGTAAACATGGCTGCCACTGCTCTGACTGAAGGTCTTGCTGTTTACTACTACTTCATCAGTCCAACTTACATCGAAGCAGAGAAATATCAGTACATCCAACACTGCTGAACTGTTATTCTTACCATCACACCACCAAAGCATGTCCAGTAAAAGACAAGAAGTTCTGCACTACATGTGGTAGTGAGGGACACACCTTCAGTTCCTGCACCATTGCTACTCCACCACAACCATCGTGCTTAAACTGTAAGAGCAACGACCACCATACACTGGCAGCAAAATGTCCTACACGTAAGGATATTGTGAAGAAAACACAAGAAGCAGCAAAGAAAAAACCTACTAGCAACACACCAACGTATGCAGCAATTGCAAAGATCCAAGCTAATACTACGAAATTACTTCAAGCTACTACTCAGCCAGCCTCCACCATCATCATTCCTCCAGCTTGTGACGTAACCAAGATCCACTACTGTCTACTATACGCTCACAAAGCAGAATATGGCTGTACCTGGATCTTTTAACTCTACCATCAACGAGTTATTTGCACTAAATAATATGCCATCATTTATATTCCCAGCATCTCCACCTTCGGAAGAAATACTCAAATTTCACCAAGGGCTAATCAACACTTCTGCATCAGCAGCTCCAACACCACCAACACCTAGTGACGTCACTCCAACAAGGCCTCCTATTCGTCGATCGCCTCCTGCTCGTCGATTGGCTCGTCGTGGCGGCGTACCTTCTTCACCTCCACCCACCACTATCTCATATGGACCAATCAGAAGCCACGATTCTCCCACAGTCTTCTACACACTCTCTAGCAAGACACCAACATTGAAAGAACCTTCAATGCGGCAACCACCAACAAAAACCTCTCCAGCTATCTCTCGACGTATTAATATAGAAGACCAACATCAAGATCAATACCTGCACTGGAAAGATATAACTTTTTATACGACTCCTGACCAAGAACCTAACATGGATGTCGACACTTTGTACAAGAAAATAATCGACAGTAGAGTCAAGTTACAAACCGTAAAGGATCCCACTGCTCCATCACTACTCTCCAGATGACCTTTGACCAGTTACTAGCCAACCCAGCATTTCGACCTAAGATTACAAGACTACAGATCGTTTCCATCCAAAAAATGCACAACATAAGGAATGCCTCCTTCACGAAAGAAACGAAGTAACTCCAGACACACATATAAAAGACACCTGACCAATCAAGAAGCTTGCCTCCCTTGACCACTCCTCCAGCTCCTGCCAGCCGCCAATCAACATCAAGATGCAGCAATTTTTCGTCCAGCAAGTTGCAGTCAGTGCCTGCAGAGCTCCTGTTGTATCTACATCGTCTTTTGTTATCGTTATTGTGGCTTAGCAGTTGGGTCTAGTCCTGACTCTTCTCTCTTCGACTCAAGACATTCCTCTCACCGTCTATTCTTCGCACTGTCCCCACTTGCCCCTCGCCCCTCGTGGGTACTTACCTGTGAGTCCTATCCTATCCTATCCTGATTATCAACCATTTCTTAAGTGTACAATTCTTTTTGGACTAAGTTCCTGGAACTTGGTGGTCACCAGATGAATTATTTTTATAACACATTTAATAATTAACAACAAATTAACACGTCAAGACACGACCCAAATCTAAAGACAAAATAACATTAAAAGTAATGGGTTAACTTGAGGTTATTTCACAATAAACTTACCTGGAGTTTACCTGGAGAGAGTTCCGGGGGTCAACGCCCAGGCCTCCTGGTGGATCAGAGCCTGATCAACCAGGCTGTTGCTGCTGGCTGCACGCAAACCAACATACGAGCCACAGCCCGGCTGATCCGGAACTGACTTTAGGTGCTTGTCCAGTGCCAGCTTGAAAGCTGCCAGGGGTCTGTTGGTAATCCCCCTTACGTGTGCTGGGAGGCAGTTGAACAGTCTCGGGCCCCTGACACTTATTGTATGGTCTCTTAACGTGCTAGTGACACCCCTGCTTTTCATTGGGGGGATGGTGCATCGTCTGCCAAGTCTTTTGCTTTCGTAGTGGGTGATTTTCGTGTGCAAGTTCGGTACTAGTCCCTCTAGGATTTTCCAGGTGTATATAATCATGTATCTCTCCCTCCTGCGTTCCAGGGAATACAGGCTTAGGAACCTCAAGCGCTCCCAATAATTTTTTTTTTTTTTATATTTTATTTAGAACAATACATTACAAGAAATAGATAAAGACAAAAACAGGTCTTACACAGAATAATCATGAACAACCACACAAACATGAACTTGAGATAACACAAATATCCCTCCTCACCCATACATGAAAACCCCTACACCTATGATAACCAATAACCGACTAATTCCAATTGCATTGTTATATGATTAACAAAACACATCATTATATACATATATTGTCACTTGTAAATTATAAAGTAGGACACCTTATACGTTAATTAAAATTAACTACTGTATTGGGAAATAAGGTAAAACAAATTTCATCAAACACAGAAAAATATTAATAAACAAGGATCCACACCTGACACCTCACAATCACTAAAAAAGTCATAAGAGAAAACATCTAAAACAATATCCTACTGCAAAATCAACACAAATGAATATAACCATCACACCATGAATTACGCATCATACGCCAAGTTCATACACATCACCCGCTACATACCAGAGCGACCCCTTTCCACCCCTGACAGCATTACATAATACATTATCCATCCCTACCCTGCCCCACCACCAAACTTTACAATTTAATAAAACCCTAATGAATACTCTTTTAATCCCTAAAGAAATCCCCTCCCACCTCCTCCCATAAAGTTCTCTATTACGGCAACCGTTTTAAAAACGTAACAGCCAATACCCTCCTCTTCACCTCACTTACCCCTTCCCCCCTCATCCCCACATAATGTAGACAAAATCTACCATAGTACCCACAGCCCTAAAATACTTCATCCAACCCCCACTCAAACTCAAGGGCCCGCAAAACAGAGAAGTAATTGACCACTTTATTTTAAATCAACACCCCTCACCAACCCCTGACGCCCCCCACCCCTCACAAAAATACACCTACATGAATGCAGAATCCTCCCCCCGCCACAATTCCACATACCCCCCCCCCTCAACCACCTTCTGCCTAAACCACTCCCGATGGAAAATCCCATGCAAAACCATACTCACCCACGTCCCAGGGTTTGTAACCTTAACCTCCCAAAAACCTTCTCCATATACAACCCCAGTCATACATGGGGAAAATCCCCTCCACCGGAGCCACAACCCTTTCCCCCCGACATCCTACACAACCTACTTATTTTTCCTTACCCAGATCCCAAACCCATCACTGCGCCCTCAAAATAGTTTCACACTCCTCACTCCGTCCCAAAAACAGGCGTTTCAATTTATTGTGTACCTAACCAACCCCCCCCACTCACCCCTCCCTCATCACCTCCCTTTTAATAAAGATACATTTGACCCTCCTCTTTAAATTCATTAAACCCAACCCCCCCCTGACGCACAGGTAAATTACTACATCCTTCTAAGCCAATCACAACCTGAACCCCACAAAAATTTAAAAACCCCTCAAAGTATAGTTGCAATTGCCGTCCCCGTTAAAGGGAACAGGGCAGCCACATCCCAAAACCCTTTGGGCTATACAATAAAACGTTATTTACAATGGCACGCTGCACAAGGGTCAAATGATAAGGCCGCAATGCTCCCAATCGACCCATTATCCTTTCTACCAAACCTGACCGAATTATTAACACGTGCAACCTCAAGATCACTGCATAGATTAGACCACAAATTTTTAAGTACATCACCCGCTTCTTTAAAAACTGCACTACCCCACTCGACCCCGCTCCCCCCAAGTTCCTAACCCCATAACCATGGACTTCTCCGAATTTACCCTCATACCATTTTGCACATGCAAACTGTCGACCATCCATCTAAGGCTTTTATGGACATCCCTTCTCTAACCAATACAGTAGTATCATCTACATACCCTATGAGAACAGCCAAACGCCCCAGTACCCCCCCAACCCCTTCACTACGCCCATATGGCGCTCCACCATTCTTAAAAGGGGTCCTGTATGCATGCAAAAAAAAAGCTGTGACATAGGACACCCCTGTCTAAGACCTCTGCCCATGACAATCCTCCCCCCTAATCTCCATTAATCTGTACTCTCACCATTGCCCCTCTATACAACGCCTCTACCATCCCACTATTTCCTCCCCATAGCCCTTTTTTCCTAAGGATAGCTCTCAACGCCTCCCCGCTCCCCCCCTATCATAAGCCCTTGCCAGTCTAGTGCAACCAACCCCCCCCCCCCCCCCTTCCCCCCCGTTTCTCTTCCCACGAAATCCCTTAAAAGACCATGCCCACCCCCATAGACCTACCTGGCAACCCAAACTGGGTTTCCGATACAACCCTCCCTACAACACACTTGAGCCTATTTCCTAAAATTTTTGCAAATAACTTATAATCCGGCATAACAATGTTTATTTTCTATAGTCCCTGAGCGAACGCTGTTCCTTACCCTTGGGTACCAAAACAACTACACTGTTGCCTGTCTTTCACCCAACCTTCCACTTACCTTCATCAATTCATAAACCTAAACCAAAAAACCTTTTTATTAACTCCCAATGCTGTTGATAAAACTCCGCCGGCAGTCCATCGATTCCCGGTGCTTTGCCTTTCGCATGGCACTCAAAGCTCTCCATATTTCCTCCTCAGTTTATGTCCCCCCCCAAAGCTTCCCTATCACTGTGTCCTAACCTACATGGCACACTTCCACACACCCTCTCTAAATCCCCTAATCCTACCCCTTCCTCCCGCCAATACTTTTCGTACCACGTATCCGCAAACAACCCCATCCCATCCGTAGTGTGGATTACCTGACCCGCCCTATACCCACCCACCGACTCAAGAACCTCCAAACATGGAATAGCTGTTGCCTGCTGACGTTGTTTTTGTCTGCGCAACACACACGAAGACGGCCAAATCTCCCATAACACCCCCCCCCACCCCCGCCATTACTCTCACCGCGGGAACCGCTCGTCCTGAATTTCCCGCAACCGCTCTTTAAGTATCATAATTTTGTCCATCGGATGGACACCCTCTACTGTCCCTTTTACATAACAACCTCGTAACCTGTCCTCCAAATAATTAATCAACCCAAATTTTAAAGAATTAATCCTTTTCCCCTCCCGACATAATAATGCCGAATCCGGTCCTTAGCCACACCATCCCACCACGTCACCACGTCCTCCAAAACCTTGTACCTCCTCAGTTAATCTTCCCACAGCTCCCAAAAACCCCCCCAAACCCCTCCTCATCTTCCAACAGACTCGTATTTAATTTCCAATACCCCTAGAGATAAAAGCTAGAGAATCCCACTCTACTTCCAACGACAACCGCCCTATGATCTGAAAAGGCTAGCCCAATAGTACGGACAGACTTTGACACTACCTTATGAGATATATACAACCTGTCTAACCTAGCCGCGTAACTCGCCTCACGAAAGTAATGCTCCACCTCACACGCTCCCCCACCTACCACATCCTCAACTGAAGTCCACCAATAGATTGCGTAATGCTGTCAACATAGCCCCGCCCCTCGAGGTTCCACATCCGCTCTCCTGATCACACAAATCCAGTCCCCACCTACGATGGCCACCTCAGGTAAACCAGGGAAAGGAAAGCAAAAACTAGATCATCACACACAAAATCCCTCTTTACTTTCATACATTTTCAGCTGGTGCATACACACTTACAAAGGTTACCCTCTGCCCCTCCACCACCCATCCACCCAACACCCCTCCCCCCCCACCCCCTTCACGCTTTGCAACACAAACGGGCTCGCCTCCTTTACAATAAACCCACACCACCTTTCAAACGTGCCGATGGCAGAGTCAACACCGTATACCCTTCCACCTCGAGCACTTTACCCCCCTAAAATTATGCTCCTGTAGAAAGACTACGTCCACTCTGTATCGACGTAAGAGAATACGAAAGCATTCCCTCTTCATACCAGTACACATCCATTAAACATTCACAGTCATGCATTTAAGGCCTTTCTAAAGCTTCCAATCTTTCCCTCTCACCCTTCCCAGGCCTCTTGCCCCAGGGTCAACATGTGGTTTGTCACCATCCACCCCCCCCCCTTTTCGATGCCCCTTTTCCTGGCTGTCACGAAAATATACATCCCTCCTCCCAGACCTCGCGCGGGTGTCAGGACATCATCTAGTCTGACGCAGCCCCCTCTTCCTCGTGAAAACTCTCTAACCGCCATACTGTCTTTCCCAAGATTCCTCACAGTGAATATCAACCTCCACTGTGACCTGTCGCACAGAGCTCGGTGACTCCTCTCTGTGCCTGCAGTTGTCCTCCGTCCTTCCCCGTGCCTGTCCCGCCACACTCTCCTTTCAACTCAGGCACCATTTCTCGGACCAAGCCATTATCCTCCGCCCAAGAAGATAAATTTTTCAATACCTCGTCGAGCTCCTCCTCCAGCTCTTGCACCTCTTGCTGAATTAGCACGGCCTCCCCCGTCACCGGCAAAGTGGCCATTTTTGACTCCACACAAACTCGTGCCACGCCCATCATGCACCACAAGAGACTCTTCCACAAGGGCACTCCATAGACGGCCATCTCCTCGATTTCCTTTGGAATTCTCCTCCACGACATCCACACCTGTAACTGGTTGCTCCACCTGTTTGCGCCGGCGCCCTCCACTGCCTCCCACACTCGCTGCCATATGGTCATACTCCCCCCACAACCTGCATGTCCGTCGCTGCCCAGCATACGCCACTAGAATCTGGGTCCTAAACTCCGGCATCAACGACGTATGACGAATCGGGTGCCTCAGTGTCATTTTGAGGAGAATGTACCTCCGGACGTCCCATGTACGCACCTGCCGCCCACTTGCCTTGGGTTGCCAGATGCACGGTGCCATAAGCAGCAAACACCTTCCGTAAGTCCTCCTCGCAGCCTCGAAGGGACATTCCGCAACTTCACCCACGTATAGTGGCGAGAGACGTCTATGAGTTTGCACTTTGACAGCTGGGGTTACATCCCAAACTCACATGCTCAAAATTTCGTCACCAACGACCCCGTACACAGCCGTCGAATTTAAAATTGACGAATAGACGATAGGCCCCCCTTCAGGCCACACCATTTAAAACCCCATCATCCTGCACTCCGTACGTTTCCCGGATGATTGCCGGAAGTAACACCTGCGCCGTAGAGGGGAAATCGCCCCACGAAGCAGCTCAACGCCGACAGTGTTTATCCTACGTCGGGTACTCATGCCATATTTTTGCTATGAAGCTCTCCGAAAAAACAGAGAAGGGGGGCTGTGCACAACCTCACCCACCGCATTTAGGCATCCCAATAATTGAGGTGTTTTATCTCCGTTTATGCGCGCCGTGAAAGTTCTCTGTACATTTTCTAGGTCGGCAATTTCACCTGCCTTGAAAGGTGCTGTTAGTGTGAAGCAATATTCCAGCCTAGATAGAACAATGACCTGAAGAGTGTCATCATGGGCTTGGCCTCCCTAGTTTTGAAGGTTCTCATTTTCCATCCTGTCATTTTCTAGCAGATGCGATTGGATACAATGTTATGGTCCTTGAAGGTAAGATCCTCCGACATGATCACTCCCAGGTCTTTGACGTTGGGGTTTCGCTCATTTTGTGGCCAAATTTGTTTGTACCTGATGAAGATTTAATTTCCTCAGTTTACCATATCTGAGTAATTGAAATTTTCTCATCGTTGAACTTCATATTGTTTTCTGCAGCCCACTGAAAGATTTGGTTGATGTCCGCCTGGAGCCTTGCAGTGTCTGCAATGGAAGACACTGTCATGCAGATTCGGGTGTTTATCTGCAAAGGAAGACACGGGGCTGTGGCTGACATCCTTGTCTATGTCGGATATGAGGTGAGGGAAAAAGATGGAGCTAGTTTTTTTTTTTTTTTTTATATATTTTATTTTAAACATGACCCTTACAAAAATAAATATGTAAAACTCATTTAATCTATAAATAACACAATCCTCCCACACTAATGTTACACACCACACTTACAACTCCGTGTGGGTACACCCCCCCCCCCTCCCTGCTCCCTCATCCTATCACTTAACCCAAACCTTTGGAGCTACTCAACAGAATTACATGATTGAACAACACTTTTATATACACATCCCTCGAAATGGTACTTAATGATCGACTACAGCCCAGCAATGCATTGCACTGAACATATTATACAGACATATTACCCCCCCCCTAGTGGTTATCCAACCACCCCACTATTTACAACCTAACATACTATAAACAATGAATGTTGCCTAATCTAAAGTCACACAGCAATGACCCAAACTTAATTTATGTAATTGTCCTAATGGTTCAGTTACATAAAAATATGATTACACAACAATGGTGATATAGAAAATCACAAGGACATACAAAATTACTACAAAACCAAAGAATAAACTTAGTCTCAAAATCCAACACATGTAAGCCTTTACCATTTAAACATGCAATTCCAGAGTTAAAACAATCACACAGCTTCAACTATGACATTCAAGCCTATACAGCTTATATGGACATTACATAGTGCTATTGACAACATACAATACAACAAAAAATATAACCATGACATAAGTAACACATAAATACTGTGCCTAGCACGCACCTAACCAAAAAACCTATAACACCACTGTTGCCCAACTTTTTTTACACTATCTGACGTGCATTAACCTCTTTACTCTCAAAACAATACGGAAAATTGCAGACACCAGTGACGAACAAAATGCACAGACATTAATACAAACATATCACATCATATCTCTGACCCCCGTGCATGATCAAAAGCATCAACACTATGCAGTGCAAGGCACCTAGAAAACAAGTTGGAGCAAACACATGCAATTATATAGCAAATCCCAAATTACAATGTCATTGCCGTAAATCAATATTACCACACACAATATGTATAATAATTTTAAAGTCTGTCACACAAAAACTGGGCCCGCTCCACAGGTGCTAGCACCCGTGGTCCAAATATTATTCACTCATGCATCACTCATCCAACACTCTCGCAAAACTTTTGTTATCCATTTACCAGGGGGGCCAACCCTGTTTTTCACCCCTGACTTCCCTACCCCCAACACTTTCAAATCATACCCTCCCCTCCCTCGTATATTACAAGTCTAATAAAACCTGTAACGTAAGTTGCCTATATCCCTCTGAAAAATCCTTCACCCACCTCCTCCCATAAATTTCCTTATTTCTACATACCGTTTTATAGAACGTTAACGCAACACCCTCCTCTTCACCTCAGTAACCGTTTGCCCCGCAATCCCCACACTATATAGATATAATCTGCCATAATGTATCCCACAGCTCGATTACAACCGTTCCTCCCAACCCCCCCACGTCGAGACTTAATGCTCTCAATACAGAAATTCCTTTACCCCTATCCTATTTAAACACCCTAATTTAACCACCCCTTGACACTCCTCATCCACACAAAATATACTACATGAAAAGCCGACTCCTCCCCACCACATATCCCACACTCCCCCCCGTCAACGACTCGTCTATCCCGTAGAACCACACCCGACGGTAAAATGCCGTGCAGAAAACGATACATTACTCCCGAACACGAGGTTGCAACCTCATCCTACTCAACCTATTCCATATACTTCCCCATGCATACATGGGAAAATTCCCTTAAAAGGCGCTACAACCCTCCCGCTTTAAAAATCTACCAACCTACCTATTTTAAACCTTTGCTGGCTCTCGATCCCACGCCAGAGCCCTCAACACAGTTTCACACTCATGCAACTCAACTCCTGTATACATCCGTTGCAATCTGTTATGGGTTCCTGGGCCCAACCCCCCCCCCACCCACACTTTTCTCATCACCTCCCTTTTAATGAAGACACATTTGACCCTCCGCTTAAGTCCACAATCCAGCCCCCCCCTTTCTTACAGGTAACATTACCACATCTCTCTTAATCCATCACAGCTCGAAAACCCCCCAAGAATTTAAAAACCTTCCTAAGTATGTTCGTTATTGCTGGCCCATTTTAAAGGGAAAAACGGCTGCCACGTGCCATACTTTGCTATACAGTAAGAAAATTTAAAAACAAAAGGCACGCTGCACAAGGGGCAAATATAAGGCGCAATGCACCCAACGTCCCTGAATCCTTTTTACCATCCTAACGAGTTTTCCATGCGTGCCACAGGTAGATCGTCTGCATAAATAAGACCACAGATTTTTAACGAATTCACCTGCTTCCTCACAACTGCCTACCCCAATCAACCCTACCCGCCCAAGCTCCTAACCCCATGACCATGGATTTATCTGAATTTACCCTCCCTACCAGTTGCCCCTGCGAACATTTGTACTACCCCATCTAATGTTCCATTGACATCCCCTCCCTGATCAGAACAGTTGTATCATCCACATTTCCCCAATTTAAAAATGGCCAAACCCTCGCAAACCTCACACCCTGGTCCCTCTAAAGTGACACATACGCTGCTCCATCAATCTATAAAAGGGTCCTGTACGCATGCAAACAATAATTGTGACATAGGACAAACCCCCGCCTAAGTCCCCTACCCATTACAAATCTTCCCACCCAATCGACCATTAATCTGTACCCTCGCCATTGCACCCCCAACAACGCCTCAACCCAGCCCACTATTTTCTTCCCCAAACCCCTGGGCCCCTGAGGATGGGGTTTTAATGCTTTCCGATCCACTCTATCGAAAAGCCCCCCTTTCCAACGAGCCCACCAAAACCCCCCTCCCTCCCCCCCCTTTTTTCCCCCCCAAAAACCCTAAAAAG
>NW_026477923.1:0-10052 GCF_026875155.1 Cherax quadricarinatus
GTATTTTACATATTAATTTAGTGATAACATTTACTCGCATCTTAAACTGCAGGTGGGGTCTTTATTATAACTCGTATTTTTGCCCATAATAACAGAACCAAAGGCAATGATTTTCTTATTTTATTCATTACATCAGTCTAAAAGTTTGTTGAAAATGCGCTTCCCGAGGGGGATTTGCCGAAAGATAAAATAAAGGGATTTACAAAATTTCATTAGCAACAAGCGGACGCTGTAACGGTCTACAGAACTTTTCTATAAATTAATAGAAAAATTTAACAGCGGGTTTGCTCTTAATTTCACTGTTTCACCCTGGTTTTTTAAGCCTATTCAACTTCGATTTATCATGCAGATTTTGAAACCTAAACACCGTAGTATTACTCAAAATAACTTTTAAAAACACTGCGGGAAGCAATCTGGCTAAAAAACAAAAAAAATTCATTAAAATGCCTTGCTGAGTTTTTTTTTTTATCCCCCTACAATTATCACCAACCCCAGGGGCGACCCATAAATCAACCCGAGTGCTGTTGCAAGTGACCGGGAACAATGGTGTGGGGTACTTAGTCGTTTCGCCCATTGACTAAACGCAGGTCCAAAGGTATTTTAAATTTTGTTATGTACCCCAGACCCATCCGGGGGCGATAGTCAAGGTTTACAGGGGTACATAATGGGTCCAGGACTGGACCTCAACATTAGGTACAAATGGGCCAGGACGGGACCCAACATTACAGGGGGACAAAATGGTCCGGGGGACGGCCCTAAACATTAAGGGACTAAGGGGCCCCGGGACTGACCTCAAATTACAAGGTCAAAAAGGGTCCAGGGACTACCTCAACATTAGGGGTACAAATGGTCCAGGGACGGACCGCAGAGTTTTGATAACCGAGCAAGTCTGGAATAACTATTTACATTTTTATATCTAGTCAGTCATAATGATTATTTTGCAACAAAAATAACGTAATATACCCCAAAAAAAATGGTAAGCTTTGTTTCCAGTGACAAAATCAGGGGTTTTTTTTCCCGAAGATTTTTTAATTACCAGTGTGGAAAAAAAATTTTTACATTTCTTGGCATTCGAACGAGTTGTCTCGAATTTTTTAAATTTTTTCACATTCCATACAAAATGACGCAAATGTGACAGTTTCCATTTGGGAAAGTTTACTTTCGATTTTTATAAATAAAATAAATTTTAAAGACAATTTTATTTCGAAAGCAATTAAGTATACAGACCACTGCACAATGGCAAACTAATAGAAGTCCTTGGTTTCCCAAGCTTTTCCCCAAATTAGTTAATTTTTGCAACAGGATGCGACCCATTTCCATTTGGTTTGCACCCCGGTACCTATTTACTGCTATGCGAACAGGACAGCAGTGTCCCTTAAACACGCCCAAATCTTCCACTGATACTGTGTAAGCGGTGGCGCAGCAAGCGAGCTACAGGGTCCATAAGGGGCAGTGTTTACACTATTATATTTCACCAGATTGAATCATGTAAGCTGGAGTATGTAGGTACAATCTTATATATCAAATGTCTATCATTAACATGGTCAACGTGGTTAATTAAATTGATATCTTATCAAAAGTAATTTGATAGTTTAGTCAGAGACTGTATTACCTGGAGTTTTACCTGGAGAGAGTTCCCGGGGGTCAACGCCCCCCCGCGGCCCGGTCTGTGACCGGCCTCCTGGTGGATCAGAGCCTGATCAACCAGGCTGTTACTGCTGCTGCACGCAAACTAACGTACGAGCCACAGCCCCGGCTGGTCAGGATACCGACTTTAGGTTGGCTTGTCCAGTGCCAGCTGTAGACGGGCCAGGGTCTGTGGAATCCCCCTATGTATGTGGGAGGCAGTTGAACATCTCGGGCCCCTACACTTATTGTAATGGGTCTCTTAACGTGCTAGTGACACCCCCGCTTTTCATTGGGGGGATGTGCCATCGTCCCAGTCTTTGCTTTGCATATACAAAATTAAACAGGGCTAATTTGGATGCACCATGTGTTTTTTATTATAAACATTGATTTTTTTAAGAATTTAGTTGTTTTGATACACATTTATTATGGTGCATCGGTGTTTTCAGCTCTTGACCTTTGAGTATTGTCCCCGTTTTCATTTTTTTTTGTAGTAATATGATTAACGTTCCATTAAAATATTCGACTGTACATCATTATGTGAACGAGATTAAATATTTTATTACAGGAGTGGTATTCAACTTATTGCATATCTGTTGTGCTGTAGTTTTCACCCATAAAGAGCCCTTATTCAGTTTACGAGTAGTCTGTTATGATTCCCACCTCGCCTCTAAACTTACTAGACGTTCCCTAGATATAGCGAGATCTCATATCTACTTTAAAGATTTGAATGAACTTCCTTCATGACTTTTTTCTACCTATTACCTTTATCAACCAAAAGGTATCCCTGTAGCCATAAACCCATCCCCCTCCCCCCATCCCAAGGAACGTAGTTAAATATCAGCACTGAAGATCAGAAAGCAAATCGGAAGATATTAGTTATTGCAGGGTAATATACTTATTTCTTCTCTAAGGCAACGGACACCAAAACAGCCCCAAAACCAATTCGAACCTTTATTTATTTATTTATTTATTTTTGCATTTATTTATTTAGTAATTTAAGATACAAACAGTACAAAAAATACAGGTAAAGCAGCATGCCAATGCGACTTATATGCATAGCATTACGGGCTGGCTTAAAATTAACTTAAGATTAACTAGCAATGATGACATCAGTGGATAAAAACATTATTGTAACAGATAACAATTGAACAAAAAAATAAAAAGGAAAAAAAAAAAAAAAAAAAGAAAAGCACCAATGAGTATTACAAAGACAGGTCCATATGGTTGCTGCATTGCTGTACATTTCAGTCGAAGGAGATTCTGTTAGGTAGTGTATTAAAAAAATAATAAATTAGATTGGGTCCTAGGTTTAACATTTGTGTGATATAATTGTGATATCATATAGGATCTACAATTTATAAGGTTCAGTTATTCAGTATTTATTTTGGTTGGAGTGAGTAAGGTGATCTTTGAGAAGAGACTGGAATTTATAAACAGGTAGTGTTTCTTTTATATTTACAGGGTAATGAATTCCAGATTTTAGGCCTTATTATGTGCATTGAGTTTTTTGCATAGCGTGAGATGGACACGAGAACATCATAAGAGTGATCTGTGGCCTTGTGTTATGGTCATGTGTTCTGTTGAGGTTGCAAAGGAGATGTTTGGGGGAGGGTTAATATCAGAGTTAAGTGGTTCTATTATGTAGTAAGTACAAAAATAAGTATGATTTTGTATGGTGAGTAGGTGATTTTTTTGAATATTGGTGATGTGTTTGCCTGGTAGTGAGAAATTTAATCAGTCTAACTGCAAGCCCTTTTTTTGGGTAAAATAGTGGCTGAGATGGTTAATTGTTGTTGAAGCCCCATGCACAAATTCCATCGGTGAGATAGGGGTAAATAAAGATGATAAATGCCAGGAGGGCTGACTGTGGAACATAGTACCTGTATCTTCGATAGTATGCCTACAGTCTTGGAGATTTCTTAGAAATTTGTTGATATGTGGATGAAATTTGGGGTCTTCCACTAATTGATACGCTAACTTTGTAAGTTTTAAAGCAAGCGAGAAAGGCATTCCACTGGGGGCCGTACTAGGACCTGTGCGGTTTTTGGTGACATGTGATTGGACATAACGGAAGGACAGAACTCAGAAGTTCCCTGTCTGCAGTTGATGTGAGTTATGAGAAGAATTAAATCGGTCGAGATCAGGCAAGACTACAATAGACCTAGACAGGCTACAATCTGGTCCAGCAACTGGCTCCCTTGAATTAACCCCGCCAAATGCAGTACAATAAGATTGGGAAGGGCAAAGGAACCGCAGACAGAGTAATAGTCAAGGGGCAAAGACTACAAACCTCACTCAAGGAAAAATACTGGGGTGAGTATAATTGAGCACTGGGTGATATAATTCTGAGCAACATCTCCTGAGGCGCACATCAATCGGATAACTGCTGCAGCATACGGACGTCTGGCAAATCAGAAAATCGCGATTCCGTTACCTCAGTAAGGAAATCGATCAAGACTGTACACATAGACGTCAAGCCCATATTGGAGTATGCAGCACCAGTTTGGAACCACACCTGGTCAAGCACATCAACGAAATTAGAACAAGTGCAAAGTTTGCAACAAGACCAGCCCAGTGCTAAGGGGATTGTCCTAGACGAAAGGTTAAGGGAATTGCCTGACACTAGAGACAGGAGGGTCCCAGGGGATACAATGATAGGGACATAAATACGCAAGGAATTGACAAGGTGGACTAAGACAGGATTTTCCAGAGATGGGACACAAACAAGTGGTCCAATTGGAAGCTGAAGACTCCTATAGCAAAAAGGATTGTTAGAAGTAAGTCTTCAGTTCATAGTTGTCAGGAAGTGGAAAAGCCTAGAGTGTGACGAAGTGGAGGCAGGACCATACATAGTATTTAAGACCTGGGGTGATAAAGCACATGGAGCAGGGAGCGAGGACCTAGTACACTCAGTGAAGAGTAGGGGCAGGAGCTATCAACGACGCCCTGCAACCACAAGTAGGGTGAGAAGTGCATAAACTAGTATTCCAAAATCACACAAGCAACTAAGTTGAAGCCTGTCAAAATTTGTTTCCATAAGTTATCAAACTTGAAATCACACACATAGTAACTCGCAAATAAGAGAGAGGAGCTTAAGACCACATGTCGGCATATTTGGACCATTACAAAGTCACATTAACAAAGAGGAGGAGAGGATATATGATATAATGATGAGAATATTATGATATAAGATTTATGATTATATGATTATGATATGATATATGATTGACATGATTATATGATTGATATGATTATGATATGATTATGATATATATATATGAAGTGATATATGATATGAGATATGATATGTAGATATATGATGCGATATATGATATATGAGATAAATGATACAGATATATATGATGAGATATATGAGATGATGAGATATTAAAATTATGATATGAGATATGAGATATAGATGATATGAGATATAATAAGATATATAAGATTGATATTATTGAATATATATGATATGGATAAGATATATGAGATATATGAATATATGATATGATGAGATATATGATAGAGATATGATATGATATGAGAGTATTGATAAGAGATATATATAGATGAAGATATAGGTTAATAGATATATATATATGCATATATGATAAATGAGAATATGATATATGAGATATGAATATGAGATGAATGATATGAGATGAGATATGAGATATATGATATGAGATGATATATGATTATGATGAGATGAGATGGAGATGATGAGATATGATATGATGATATACATGATGAATGAGATATGATATATGATGGATATGATAGAGGCCCAACAACAGGGACGGGACAGAATCTAATAAGAGAAGGATTTCATAGATTATTCGCATTAAAGCCATATTTCAGTGTTTCTTCTATAAAATTAGCACCTGTCGTCCTGGCCGGAGGACACAGGTTGCTTCTGTGTCCTTGTGTGTTTGGATGGAGGAATTGATTCCTGCCTTGTTAGCTAAGCTCCCTCCACGGCTCCCTTGGGTGGAGGGCCACTATGACATGACGCTTTTCTCTTCCCTTCCGTCTCCCTTTCCTTGCGGTTTTTCTTATATATATGTGTATGCATTTGTATGTTAATTTTGTATGGACAAGTGGGTGCCATCCCCTACAAATCACGGCAGTCTGTGGCTCTAGCTATTCCAAAGCCAGGCCGGGATTTAGGTGAAGCTTCGAATTTCTGCCCAATCTCTGATCTGCGTCTGCAGTTGCTGATTGTCTAGAAAGGATATTGAAGTTCATCTGGGGTGTTTGTTACAAAAGCTCCATGTACTTGAGTTTGGCTTCTTAAGTTCCAGCCAATGATGGCCCTCATGTGGTTCCGGTGCAGGTAATTCATCCAGGAGAATTTTGAAAAGATTGAAATGTTCAAATTTGCATTGTTTAAAATACTCAATTGTACTTAGTTGTAAACTGTTGACTGTAATTTTTAACCACTGAATCTATCATAGCCTAGTAAGAATTAAGTTAATTTTAAAAAGACCTGCCATAATGCTCCTGCTTACAAGGGGCTTTTGGCATGTATAGCACTCCAACTACTATAATTCCTTGTACAAGCTATGTATCGTCTAAATAATAACTATTTATTATTATTATTATTATTATTATTAAAAATTATACCTTGGGGTCTTGGTCCTAGAGTAATATCTGACTAAACAGGAACGTGTGGGCGGTCTTTCTTATTCCCCCCCTTCCACCCTATTCTGGGACTGTGGGGGGGCATCTCTTCTGTTCTCGATTCTCTGAAATTACTCCTGGAAATGAGTGAGCTACTTCAAGTCCCCGTATGACTCGTCTTTAGCGAGCCGCTAGCCAGACTTGTCGAAGACCTTAAATGATTTTTTATAAGCGCGACGAAATTTGGTAATTTCCAACCTAATCAACCTGATATTATCCTGAAGGCCAAAATGATTCGAAAAGCAATAAAGACATGCCCATGCTCTCGCTCCAGGCCCAGACTCGTGAACTCCGTGTTCCAAGAACTGCAAGAAGCCCCTATCAGGTGCTTTTAAACTCCTATGGAGAGGGAAGCATGGACACAGGGGGTATTCCCACAGCTGCTAAAAACAACAGAAATAGCCTCACTTCCATAAAAGGGGCAGTAAAGCAATAGCAAAGACCTATAGACCGATAGTGTTAACATCCCATATCAAAAATCTTTGAAAGGGTTCTAAAAGCAAGATAGCCACTCGTCTAGAACCCATCAGTTACACAACTCGGGTAACATAGTTTAGAGCAGGTCGCTCATAGCCCACTACTGGACCACTATTAGGCCCTGGATCTCTAAAGACGAACAAAATGCTTATGTAGCATTCACACTTTTCAAAAGCCCCTTTTTTGACAAGTGTGACCAGGTGTAAATAGCGCACAAAATGCGTGATAAAGGAATAACAGGAAAGTTGATAGATGATCATAATTTTCCTAACAAACGGACACAGAGGTAAGTAAATAGAAATTCTGAGGACTACTGTGAAAACTCTGTTCCACTAGGCACAGTACTCATTCTCATCCTTTCCTCATCCTCATATCTGACATAGGCAAGGGATGTAAGCCACAGTGCTATGTCTTCCTTGCAGATGAACACCTGAATTATGCACGAGTGTCCTCCCAATAAAAGACACTGCAAAACTCCAGGCGGGCATCAACCAGATGTTTAAATGGGCTGCAGAAAGCAATAGAAGTTCAATGATGATAATTTTAAAATTACCCGATATGGAGAAAAAAAAAAATTTCCCAAACCACCAATAAGCGAAAAACTATATAAAAGACCAGGAGTGAAAATTTTCCGAGGATCTCACTTTCAAAGACCATTGCAAAAAATGACGGGATAAATAATGAAAAACCTTCAAAACTGGAATCCCAACCCCAGATGACTCTTCAGGTCGCTTTTCTATCTAGGCTGGCATTTACTGCACACTAACAGCCCCTTTTTCAAGGCGGTAAAAATCGACCTACAAAATGTCAGGAACCTTCCACACCAAATAGTGCGAGAAAACCCTCAATTACGGGGACGCTTGAAGTTCCTAAACCGTACCCCGTAGAACAGGGGGAGAGATGCATTTTAATCCTTTGGAAAATCCTAGGGGGTTTATCCCAAAATTTTACCCCACAAAAATCACTCCCCGTATAAAAAGCAAAGGATTGCAATGAGCAACATCCCCGAAAAGAAAACGGGGCACCACAAACACGAAAAAGACAACACAAAAAATCGGGTCCCAAAATATTTCAACCCCCTCCCGAAACCCAACGGGGATTTATTTATTTTTTATTTATTATAATTTGAACAGAACTAAAGTAAAAGGGAAAATCAGTGGTTAAGTGTAACATGCAAACCCCCTTGTTGCAAGGCATTAGGGGCAGCTTAAAATTTAACTTAAGATTAACAACAATGATAATTCAGGGTAAACTTTACCGGAAAATTACCTGGAGAAGTTCCTGGAGGAGCCCGGGGGGAAAAACGCCCCCGCGGCCCGGTCGGGGACCAGGCCTCCTGGGATGACCTGAAAAACCAGGCTTTTACTGCTGGCTGCACGCAAACCAACGTACGACCACAGCCCGGCTGGTCAGGGACCGACTTTAGGTGCTTGTCCAGTGCGCTTTAAAGACTGCCAGGGGGCTGTTGGTAACCCCCTTATTGTGCTGGGAGGGTTAACAGTCTGGGGCCCCAACACTTTTTTGAGGTCTCTTTAAAGTGCTATGACACCCCTGCTTTTTATTGGGGGGATGGTGCATCATCTCCAATCTTTTGCTTTTGTTTTCGAGTGATTTCGTGGCAAGTTCGGGACTAATCCTCTAGGTTTTTCCCGGGGGAATAACATAATACTCCCTCCCGTTCCAGGGGAATACAGGTTTTTGAAACCCCAAGCCTCCCAAAATTGAGGGTTTTTCTCCGTTTTGCGTGCCGTGAAAGTTCCTGTACATTTTTTAGGTCGGCAATTTCCCTGCCTTGAAAGGTGCGTTGTGTCAGCAATATTCAGCCTAGTAAACAAGTGACCTGAAGAGGGCATCATGGCTTGGCCCCCCTAGTTTGAAGGGTTTCTTTCCATCCTGTCATTTTTCTAGAGAGCGATTGATACAATGTTTGGGCCCTTTGAATGAGACCTCCACTAATTACCCCGGGTCTTGCTTTGGTTTTCGCTCTTTTTGGGGCCAGAATTTTTTTTTGTCTCTGATGAAGATTTAATTTCCTCATTTTTTTACCATATCGATAATTGAAATTTCTCATCGTGACTTCATATTGTTTTCTGCACCCCCACAAAAAGATTTGGTTGTGTCCGCCGGGACCCTTGCAGTGCGCAAGGGGAAGACACGTCAAGCAGATTCGGTTCATCTCAAAGGAAGACACGGGTGGCGACATCCTTGTCTAAGTCGATAGAGGATGGGGAAACAAATGGGGGCGAGTACGGCCTTGGGGGAACAGAGTTTTTTCACCGTAGCTGCCTCGGACTTTATCTTTTGACGACTACTCCGTGTTCTTTAGTGGGGAAATTTTAAAAATCCCCACCGACTTTTCCTGTTATTTCCTTTAGCACGCATTTTGTGCCATTACCCATGGTCAACTTTTTTGAAGGCTTTGCAAAATCTGATATATTACTCTGCATTCTTTTTGTCTTCTAGTGCTTTTTGGACCTTTTCTAGTGATCCAAAATTGAGACAGACAGGGGCGACCTTTCTAAAACCCATGTTGCCCCCGGGTTTGTAATGATGGGTTTTTTAAAGGGGGGTGATCTTGCTTCTTAGGACCCTTTCAAAGATTTTTATGATATGGGGGTTTTGCATTGTCTGTGTTCTTTGCTGTTTCTTTTCCCGCCCCCTTTTGTGGAGGTGGGGGTAGTCTGTTTTTTTTATAACTGTGGAACGACCCCCGGTCCTGCTCCCTCTCCATGGGGGAAAAGGCCGTGATAGGGCTTTTTGCTTCTTATGAACAAGAGTTCCATGATCTGGCCCTGGGCAAGTGCATGGGCAGTCATTTTACGCCTTTCGAAGTTTTTGGGGTCAGGATAACTCGGATAGGGGTGTTAAACCCAAAATTTTTTGGGCCCATAAAAAATTCATTTTGATCTCGACTCTGTCGGTTTTTCGGGTTTCTAAAAACTGATCATATTGGATTTGTCTCACCATTTCCTTGCTTCTCGTGAGGACCCATCTTTTTAAGTAGGGGGCCCATCTGAAAGTTGTTCTCGATTTTTATTTGGCATAGGAGAAGAAATACTTGGGTTTCTTTCGATTTCATTTAGGCTTTTAGTTCTTCCACGATTCCTGACTCCTAAAGAACTTGTAGCTTAAGTTTGATGCTTCATTTCTCTGACCAGGTCTCCCTACGATTTCAATATTTGACCCTTTTAGCCCCGTTATTCTTTTTTCCCTCCCTGAAAGGGGGCGCCTGTCTCTTCTATTTTTTCTCACCCTCCTTTTTT